>JAQIWU010001461.1:0-16347 GCA_034696445.1 Isotomiella minor
CATGGACACTAACCTGGCTTAATTGGGCAGGCTAAATACTTTTTTCTTTAAAAAAAAGTGAATTTTACCCGGCACCACGTAGGTAAGTCCCTTCAAATTCGCTGTACAATAACAACGTTTGTTACTTTGAAAAAGAAGTAGTGTGTCAGGTTCTTAAAGGCAACTTAGTTTGACATAACAGCATGGAAGGTCGCAGCGATTACCTAGTCAAGAAAAAAGTAATTAACACAACAAAAAAGGTAATCGGTCATGCTGTAAAATTTAATGGATTCAAGTAAACTCAAATCCAAAAGTAATATCCGCCTTCCCGTAACCTTTACTACCCAACGTAAGCAAAGTATTAGATGCATATTTGGCGGATGGATGGATAATTGGTGTTGCCGGTAATGATGACGATCACCATTATCATACCTTCCACAACCTGTCACCACCACTGTCACTGTCACTCAATGAAACAGTGAGAAAGGAAATTATAGGATGGGTGTAATTTTATGATGTGATGAAAGAATTGTACTTGAACTAGGTGCAGCCGGGTGAAAAGGACTTAGGTTTTTTTAGGTGCCTGTCTCCCTGGTAATGGAAAGTAAGTGACCAGACGAGATAATTGTTCTCCTGACTTCCTTCTCCCTTCCATCTTCTTTCTCCATTTCCGCACATCATAAAATTGGTACCAGTAAGTAGTGAGACTTCACCACTTTACACAGAAAAGTAGAATCCCGTAACATGAAATAAGTAGACGAAATAAATAAGTAGACTGACTGAATCTAAATGCCCTCAACAATGAAAATGAAGGTTATATTAAAGTAGCAAGTCAATCTCATCTTTCCCAACTCCCAACCAAAACCTCTTACTGCTTTCACCTGCTAAATTGCTGTCCTTCCAGTTTGTAGATTGTGAAGAAGGATCGACATCATCGGCGAGAAGAGAGTACCTGTATCTAGTTTGTAAAACCAAAATGAAAAGACCGATTTGAATTCATTTGAATCGTACTCGCTGGTTTGAATAAAAACGTCGAAACGTAGCTAAAGTCTAGATAATGTTTTACATTAAAGTACGAGAAGCGCCGAATCACATAACAAGCGCAGACTATGGATACAGATGTAAAGAGTAAATGGTGCCTGTATGACATCGTTCTGGGGAGAAAGTACGTTACTGCAGAGTGGAAGAAAGTTGAAGGAACGGTAAGATGTACAAAAAGAGCAAAGTGAAAGTAGTGTGAGTGGGGATTTCGATTGCAATTGGATCTAAGACAAGGCTGGACTGAAACAAGAGTAGAGATGATGAAGGAATGTTCATCACGAAAATGTGATGCGATGTGATGAGACTCATAATTAGCTTCATTCTCTTCTTCCTCTTGGTTTCCTTGCTTTTCTACGCCTATTGCTAACAACCCTCGTAATGCCATGTAATAACACGCCCATCTATTTTATATAGCCTTGCACTCACCTCCTCCTGCTTCTTATGTAACAAGGAAGAAAGACACTCAAAGGGCCGCATCGGCACCAAACCCATGTTAACAATGCAATTAAACCAGTGACTTGGGCTGTATTTATCTTTATAAGGCTTGAATTAATTTCAATTTGGTACTAATTTCCATTTTGGAACTGTTCAGTTTCCGGTTTCTATTGCCTCCGTTCGTTCCTAGAAAACCCCATTGCAATTGGCAAGTCATTGGCTGAAAAAAATAATCCTTCTTTGAAGGAGATATTTCCTTTAGTTAAAGGGTAAGGGTCGGTGGACGCATTATAATTTAGTATTCGCATTTTGATCATTCATGGTATGGAGTAGAGCACAGTAACAGGAGTGAAGAGCTGAAAATGAGTACAGCCAAGTGTTTAATCTGTCAATGAGTTGGGTTGAGTGAAATGTGGTTGGCAAGGTGACAGTAGAGGATAAGAAGGAAGTATTCTGTGTTATGTAAGTACACTCGTACTTATCGAGAAGAAGGGCATTCCCCTGATTGATAACCAAATATCTAAGTATAGCGTCTGCTGGATCATGTAAAAAATATTCTGAATGTGGGATAAATGGGAGGAATGAACTGAAAGTAATTGGATTTAGTTATTATCTGCTGAGGTACATTGAAACTTAGCTATATGAAACAAAGTGAAAGCATACAAAACACCTTTGCTTTGTAGTTGAACCTCACGTTTGTCGCAGTCTGTTCTCACTCAAGGTGGAAAGGCATTGCTTTATTTGCTTTTAATTGTGTGCTTATATAAGCCACCTATTTCGTCTTTTATGAATGCCAATCAGAGTTTTATGAAAACAACCTACTTGTTTTATTACCTTAGTTTATTTGCTCGTCACTCAAGTACCTGGTTTGAAGGCTGATGATGCCTTGAAAAGTTTTAATTGGTTATTTGATACCTGTTATTTTATCTGTGGAACTGTGGAATGGATGACAGTGGTGAGGTAGAAGGCTGTTTTAGTCGATGGTGGTGGAACAAGAAAGTTTTGTCATCAATCCCTTCAGTCCCGTCACAATCCCAATCCCAATATCCTCCTTTGCTTTCTCCAATCAAATAAGGTTTTGTACTCCGTTTGTTTTCCTTTATGTGTGTCTCTGTTTAACTTACTGTTTGCTTTCTCTCATTCGGTTAGTTGGATAGATAATACAATCCCCAGGTTAATTTATTTGGCATCCTTTCATTGATTCGCTCAGTGAGTTATTCGCACGTCTTCTTTTCCTTCCTTTGAATAGCATATTTGGTTGTATCTGACGATGCACGAACTTTGAAAAGATGATACACACAATGTCAACCTCTTTATTTATGAAAGGCATAGTGAGAGTGGCGTCTTGGTATTATGTACCTCTATCAACTGCTACGCATCGCTTCCTACTCGTAAATGTCAAGCACAACCAACTTTTTACTGTTTACCTCTGTAAATCGACTTGAGTACCTAGATATATCTAATAATGTAGCATCTAATGATGTCAAGTCGAATATCTAACAGACAGAATCCAAAATGAAATAGTTGACTTCAAGTCAAGTGATTGTTTCTACTTTGGGGATAGAAAGAAAGAGTTTGTCCTTCCCCTTGTACAATTCTTAGCACATCATACTTTCTCACTTCATGTTTCAGACAGTCTGGTTTAACGAAGTGGCACTAACTGGGGAGAACGTGAGAAAGCAAAACAAGTTGCCTTTCCGTCATCATCAGCACCAGGGATAATGCTATTTGTATCCTTGCCATTTCAATTTCACAGCGTCAGCATCGATGCTCTAAAACTTTTAATCAAGACGCAGACAAAACAGAGCTCGAATCTTTCGTCTGCTACACAATAATGAAGGCACAAGTTTCTACAAAATGTGATATGAAACTATCAGGTGAAATAAGCCCTAACGCTTGTTCATACTGTAACACTTCCTTCAGAATTCACCAAATGACCTCCTGGTCGATACTCAAGAACAATTATCTGCAGTTCGACTCGACATACAACGAAGAGAAATAAAAGGTGTCTTGTAACATCAATGGAGAAAGATGAGTTTCTTTGTCTGCTGTTATAGAGACGAACACCCGACTTTCACTCTGCCTTTTCTCTATTTTCCTTTCACTTTTTTTCTTACCTAATTCTTTTCGAGACATGGCTTTACTTGACGGCCTTCTTGAAGATGATACATTAATTGTTTGTTCGCAAGGTAGATTTTACAACATTTCCTGACAGGACTCTCTGAATTATGTTGTACAATTGCAACGTCATTTCTTCTTCCTCCTTTGGAATTAAGGCCAATGTGATTTCAGTCCCTCCAACTTTCATGTGCACGTGACTGCCTTTTGCATGCGGTTAGTTGTGATTTGCCTTGGATGAAATGGAAACAAATTAAATTGAAGCACGCTATGCACACATGGCTACGACATTGCCACGGTCTTCCTACCGACCAGTACCTGAATGCATTGTAACCAACTTTATTTTGTGGAGGAAAATTGGCGTGATACAATTTTGTTGACCTCTCACTCAAAGCTGAGAGGAGAGCTTTGGATTTTGCTGAATGTCAAGTCAAAACAACTAATGAGTAAGCTAATTCGTACACAGAATGGTCAAAGTAATAGATTGAATTTTGTGTGCTTGGATATTCAAGTGTACAGACTGTCAAATGCAACGCCATCCAATCAAATCAAAATCCCACACCAACTCTTGAACAAAACAAAAATACATAGGTACCTAATACCTGCAGATATCGCATGATCCTCCACCCAAACATATCAAGTGGAGCAGCCGAAATACAAAAGTCATCAACAATTGCTGTTGTTGCGGTCATCCGGAATGGACTTCCATCCAATTACTTCAAAAAAGTAGAGGAAACTTTCTCCGTTGTTGCTGTTTGTTCGACTCGAAAACAAATTCACGAGAAATGAAATGCTGCTGAAACCCAACAACAGTGGAGCAGAGGGGGGAAAAGTGAGTGAGTAATTTAACTGCTCGACTTGATTTACCTTTTGTCTCATCTCACTCACACACTTGTCCTTCTTGTTGTTGGTTGATTTTGCTCCTATTCCGTTTCTGTGGTTTCGGTTTCGGTGAAAGCGTAATTCAGCTCTCAGCCTAACTAACCAACCCCCTTGTAAATAAACACTCAACTGTCTTTGATAGCAAAACCACAACCTCTCCATCCCAACTACGTGTGCATAGACCAAGGGTGCAAAGGAAGGAATAAGTCAGTGGACAACAACTGTGGAAATTATAAAATAACATCATTGAACAAACGAAAAAACGCCTTGCTTTCACTCACTCACTCGATGGTGGTAGCGTGCCATTACAACTGATGGATTAAAGTCTGAAGCAAAATGTAGGTGGGTGCCGTCCAGAGTTGGTTAGGGTGAATTTGATACTATTGTAATCCCATAAATATTCTAATCAGGGGAGATAGCATGACACGTTACAATCAAAGCAAACAAACATGCCAAACTATCACCGCAAACTACAAGAAGAAAGTGGGTACACATGTTTTTCTTTTTATCTCTTCCCCTTCCCCCCTCTGGTTGAATTAAGCATTAAATAAACTTTGCTGTCTCTTTCGCATTAAATGACACCACGAGAGTCCCGCTCTGTCCCTAATGACAACCAAATGATCCATGTACCCACATATCTGAAGGCAACGGCAACCATCGGTAAATTGCGACCATTTCTTGAGTGTCGTTGAGCAGAGCTGATTAGTGGAACTTCTAGAAGATAACTGTTTGCACAAAAACGTAAGTTGGGAGGAGCTCAAAAATAATAATTGTCTAATCATTAAAAAATGAAGTGAAATTTGAAACAAAAATTGACGTATCAAAATATTGAGTTACGTGAGTCATGACACGCGGCCTAGAAAAACAGTACTTATTAAAATTGAATAGAAATAAAAGCCATTTATATTTCTTGAACCAGAAATTGTGGTACTTTATGCTGCTCTGGTTTGAACCATACCAACGTACGGCGTTGGTTGGTATGGTTTTACCAGAACAACTTTATGCTATCTCCGGGAATACGCTACCTTTTTCGCTAATTATGCCCCATCAATCCTTCAAAAATATCAGTCCAAGGAAATCGTTTTGGGATTCTCAATTATTTTTATGCTACAATCCTCGAAGTTTATCAAATCACGACATTTAATATACAATGAACTCAGTACTTTACGTGATACTTGAGCTGAATTTTTAGTCGTTATAGGTAGCTGGGTCCTAATGGTAGAGCCGAGACTTTTATAATGACACTTGTCTGTACGCCCTTTCAATGCTATTATGTAACGACCATGACTCTCTCTAGAATGTTTGTCGAATGATGTAATTTGTGCTCTGATACTGGCTTGTAAGTTTGAAAGAAGATCCGTACAAACGAAGTTTTAATTTTAATTGGTGAAGCCATCAATCAAGCTATAGAAATAAAGAATTGAGTAGTGCCCTTCGTTAAATATTTATTTAACATTTTATATTTAGCCTTTAACCTTTTTTTCTTGGTTTGATATTTACGCAGGGGTTCAAGATACCTACTTTTCTGCGACGAAATAGAAAGACTGCAATGCATGTGTGCATAGGTACTTGCTTATTGTTTTGAGAGTGTTGCGACTAAAACATAGACTAGCTTTGTTTTAGTATGTGGACAAATTCAATGGTGCATAACGTAAAACCCTCTTGAACTATAGGTATGTCACTTTCACTTCGTGTATAACTTTCACTCTCTTCTATCCTGTCTTATAACACTCCTCTCTTTCTAAACCCCTATCTATCTATCACCATCCGCATACCAACCAGGCACAGAGCCCTAGCCCAAGATAGTACATTAGAGGAGTTGAAGGATTTGAGCTAGGGTCTACACAAAAAGAATCGTCAGAATGTGTCGTCAGTTCACAGGGGAGCAGAGGATTGGCTATAAATACAAAGTAAACCACATCAGCATTTCCATGTTTTTTCATCATGTCAGGATAGTTATGCTGTGTTATATAAGGAGGATCATTAATGATTTAATAGTCAATAAACGTACTTCAACAACAATCGCCAGGAACGTTAATATAGAGAGGCATAAATATGTACGATAACCACCCTTGACGTCCTGCAACACACGAGGAACTAATAAGCATAAACTTTGCATTGAATGTTGACGCTATGAATGGAAAGTAAACAGTAAAAGAGCATGTAAAAAAAGACGAACGGGGAGAAAGCTAAATAGACGATACGTATACAACGAAAGAAAGCAAGCACCACGCCAACATCAGAAGCCCAACACTACCTAACGCAATCCTTTCCTTTTGTCCTGTTGGTGTTCTTGTGTTATTTCCCTGCAAAGCATCTCCAGAGATCAGTAACAGCAAATTGTATTGTAATTTTATACAGTGTATAATAATAACATTGTACAACAACACCGAACTGTTGTGGTCTTTTCTGTCTTGCTATTTACAACTTAAACTAGATTACCTTACCATTCCTTGCTGCTCGAGATTTCACTCACACTGTCATGAACTTTTTGTTATCGTCTCTTCTTATTATTAAGTAGCTACAGCTACCTTATGTGCCGCCGTGTTTGTGACTGTCCATCTGTGGGCACGATAACTCTTGAAGTAGGGATTCGATTGGCTTGACACTTTGGAAAGGTTGCCACTGGAGATCAAAAATCACAAGTTGTTACGTCGCCATATTCAACGGCTAAAGTGGGAAAAGTCGCTAAAAGACCTCTCACTGGTTGCTTTTCATTAATAAGGGTCCTTATGACTTTAAATGACTAAATAACGATTCCCCTATAAGTCCATAAAATATGGGTGTTTCAGGGACAGATACAACAGGATGAAGCTTCTCTCTAAGGTCATCACTAAGGGTTCTTCAGCCTTCCAAAAGTCAAGGGTTATAGCTTATAGAGTCTTTTGTGGGCTCTGTCTACAGGCTTATACATTACTTATTACGGAACCCCCTTTTACTGCGTGTGTCAAAGGGCAGATGTCAACGTCATCTCACCTTGACGACATTTATGTCTATGGTTGTCTATCTTCATTTGGATGTGATTGTGCAAAGTAAGGCTTTTCACCGGAAATTTATGCCAAAACGCTTACATAATTTGTTTTTATGCACAATGAACCTGCCTTCTTTATCTCCCTGTTTGACTTATGCGATTGCTATTTACATATCCAGCAAACACAGTAAAGAGTAGAAAAATGCAAAGAATGTTTTTTAACTATTTCATGATGATCCTTTTCTGATTGTAGAAGAAAGTAAAAGCAATGAAACAAAAGGAATTACTGAGGTTTTTAGAACGTTTCATAAACAGTTGAATTAGACAGAAAACGAAAAGAAAAAAGTGAATATTGTTTTATGTTTGTAGTGGAATACTTTTGAAAATAAAATGTAAAAAAAACTCTGGGACGAAGGATGGCGAAATGGATTATTGGACGATTTCAATTACATTACTGTATTATCCATCTCAAGGAAACATGAGTGGATTAGATTTTATCAGTCACTGCGTAATCAACCGTACGCGTATAGTCATACATAAGACTTTCTTCCATGTTTTTCATATTATCTTGCATGTTTCACCCTTCATATTGCTAGATATGTAATGACATGACCGTTTTGAATTATGTGAATCTAATTTCAGAGTTGAGGCTCAGAACCATTGCGTGTTTCTTGTTATTATCTCCATTCATCCACCCTCACTCTACCAATTAATGACAAATGACAATATCTACTCTACCTTTGTCTTGTCCTATCCCCTGTTCCCACAGACCTCAACCACCGCAGGATAGCAGCGTATTCCACGTAGGGTAGGACGATGCAAAGGCAGGAGACATTTAGAAAATGAATGTATAATTATAAACTGGATTTGTGAAGGAAAAGCATGACCATTTCATGATGAGAGGGAGTTGTATGCTTGGCTCGTATTAGAGGGAACATTTCAGTTCGTTATTATTATTGCGGTGCGGTTTTCCCCATCTTTCTTTCTCCGTTCATTTATTAAGTATAAGCAGTAATATCATTTCCGTTTAATGCTGTCAATCTTTTCCCCATATATTTGATTTTATATCATGTCCTCGTTTACTTATCTATCGCACAGAGACAGGCTTCGCTTTATTCCTGCTTACATATTATAAACATAGTACAGACGGTTTCAAGCCTCTCCCCCTTCATCCATTTCCATCCACGCACAACTCCATCCAAACAAAAACCCGAGGTCAGTGAACTGGCGGGGATGTTTTATTTATTTATTACCTATACGCATATGTATGTATGCGCTCATCAATGGATCTTTTTAGACTCAATAGCCTAATTAATACGTGCATAAGTTGAAGCTGGGTATACAACGAGCGCCAGTCTAAGCAAGACTTGTCACCTTGTAAAAGCACACATCCAGAAAATCATAGCCAACCGGACAAAAGGGACGGCTTAACCAACCATCTAAGGATCAAATGAAAATTTCAAAGTTAGGAGGAATTGATGTAACGACAGATATCAAAGAGTCCAAGGAACGCCATCTAGTCTTACGCGAAGGATGAGAGAAAGGCAGACAAGGGAAAGAGGCAAAAGTCCCGACAACCCCAAACTAGACTCTTCTTCCTTCACTGCTTTCACCATTCACACATTTACCAGAACAAACTTTTACTTTGCTGTACTTTGTATCCATCTATCTGCTTTCTTACCTACGGCACTTGCTACAATAATAGTGTAGCGTAGTAGTATACTATTACTCCATCCTTCCCTCTGCTCCGTCCGTCTGTCCCTGAGACACAGACGTTCAATGGTTTTTACTCTAGTCTGGTATTTTACTACTGTGGACAATTCCCTCTCTCTCCTTATTTCCTTCCTTCTTTCACTCTCTTTCTGACAAAAAGCTTTCATTCCCCCGTCAGCACACCTCACACAATAACAATCATTCAAAGAAAACCCATTATGAACGAAGGTGAAGTCCTATAAAAAAAGTTGTGCATCTTTTAAACGATGTCCTTGATACGCTCCATTATTATTGCATTTTTTAAAAATCAGACTCCAACAACGGTGGTGAGACTTTACGCATTATTATTAGCGATGTGTTGATTAGTGGTTGTGACGAAGTCATGGAAGGAAGGGGTCAAGGAAGGGTAAATTTGAGAGCAAGGGTATCATGCCTGCAATTTGTTGGAGCATGGTTATATCCTTGTGCTAGAGCAAAAGTCTAGACAATGTCTGGTAGTATAAGTTGGCTGACTCGACGCCTTGGTGGAGGAGAAAGTAAATGGACTGTAATCTAATGGAAGTATAATGTCGTAATACGGGGCACAACGAGAGAGGCATAAGTTGAAGGGAGGCCTGGATGGCTATATGTTGTAAGGGAAAGATAGAGAAAGATAGGAAAGAGGAGATATAGGGGAGAGTGGCACGGCGTGGCCTCTCTCTTGATTTCTTTTCCTACACTCACTTTGCCACTAGCATACAAAGTAGTGGTGCCCACAAGCAAGGAAGAACAAGCGAGGCAAGGCAGGGAGAAAGTGAGAGAAAGTAAAGAGAGAGAGAGCGAAGAAGGAGGGAGAAAAGTGGAGGGAGAAGAGAGAAGAGGGAAACCACGTGCCGCCTCCCGACTAAAACTGAAATTGGGGGAGGGGTAGTTGTAGTAAGTAGTAAAGAGTACGAGAGGGGGGAGGCTAGAGTGGAAGGAAGCTAGTGGAAACGATCAATAGTTTTACGCCAAGAGAGAGAGAGAGAATGCCAGACAGACACAGACATACAGTTTGGGATATGGACAAGGAGAATGAGATGCACCCACCACCACCCACCCAAACAGAACAAAATCCCAAGCCAAAGCCAAAGCCATGCCATGTCAACTCAACGCCAAGGATCGAATGGTGGGGAAAGTATCCAACAAGGGCATTATCCAAATCCACACAACCAACAACAAGAAAAGGAGAGAAGGGTGAAAGAGGAAGGAAGGATCACTTGGGTTATGAGAGTGTTAAGCTATGTTATGTTGTGTTATTTTCCTCTTTACGTATATCCTTATCCCAAAGCCAAATGCACGAAGGTCTCTTTCTTGTCTGCTCTGGCCTGTCCAACTCATTCCTATTCCCAACCTTCCTGTCTTTCTTTCCCCAGCCACGTGTAGGATAGAGGAAACTCCCCCACCACACAGTGGGAAAGTTTTCGGGCACAAGGGCCATCCAACTGCAAACTGTGTGTCTCTTATATAAATCCAAATCTTTTTCGGAGGGGGGAAATACTTACATTCACACAAAATCATAACGTGCCAAGAGCAAAATTATAACCACCAGTTAAACAATGTGTGCGAGGAAAAGGAATGAAGAAAACGATAGGAATTGGACTGAATTCGTGGATCCCTTTTCACATATTTTTTTATACTCTGAGATGTCACATAAACGACCCTTCAAACGCTGAAGGGGTCGATGTTGATGTTCTCCGATTTCCATTAACCGTAAGCTCCTTATCAACCTAACCTTGCCATTCATATGCCATCAATTCTGTTTAGCTCCGTAATAAACCCCGGGCTTCAGTCCAGTCAGATTAAGAAAGAGAGAGAGAGACAGGGGTGTGCGGGAGGCAGCGTTTATCAAGTCTAGGTCAAATACCAGTGCTGTTTCAGACAAATTCGTCTGCCCTCAGAAGACCTTAAGCTGCTGAAGCTATAATGCCAATTAATTATGAGCTTTCCATAACATAATCAAGAGAAATAGGCAGGGTTATGATGGTCCAAGCAAACGTGCTTCAATGAATCAATGGCAGTTGTAATCCCATCAAAAAAGGAGTCTTTTCTTCATTTTCAGAATGACTGGTGACATTACATTTAAGGACGTATAGGTAGGTTAGTGGAGACCAATGTATTTGTCACAGACGAGGATGTTGGGATGTTTATGCTCGTTTTCCTTGAAACCCTAAGTACTATTACTTAATATCCTTTTCACTTCCTCACTCTATCTCAGCTTTCCAGTCTCACTCACAATCAAGGTAAGTAGTTCGTCTCTTATGCAATAGAACTTTCACCCAATTCCAATTTGACTTCCGTGTGTCTATTCATGTCACCTGGTTAGTCACAACTTGAGTACTTGGAGGTTACAAAAGTAATGTTGGTTAGTGTTATTGCTACCATGCCATATCACCATCATCAAATCACCCCAAAACTACGGTAGAGTGAAGTGGGAGACGGCTTGTGACAAACTTTCACCACTCATTATCACTCCACTGTTGAGTACTAGTACAGTTCCAATTACTGAAATTACACGGGTGCCCAACTGCCTGTGCATTTTTCCGTATTATAAAATGTCCACATAACTTAGATGTCCACCCCACCAATCCAACAAACCATTGCAGTCACACTCTCAAAATCATTCTTTATTGGGAGAGTGAAAGTATGCATTTAAATGCTCTATGCCATGTGAAAGGTCTACGCCGTGCTAATAAGAATTGTGCTATAAGAAGACGAGGGAAGCGGGAGCAAAAACGGCGTTTCATTCATCCATTGCCTCGTTTGTTCAAGTGGCAGACTCATTCAAGCCCCCTTTCATTATCAATCTACCACGTCATTGAGGAAGGATGTTGAAATGAAATGGAAAGAAAAAATCATTGCTTGGTGATGTGTGTGGCGTGATGTTATCAGATACATGGAGCAAGTCACCACAATGAAGGTACCGGAATGACAACAAATGAAATGGACGGATAGTCGATACATGAAGTTGATGTGGCTGTTGATGTTGTCACTTTCACTTTTATCCCTTTTCTTCCCAGTCAAAAAGCAAGCTAACAAAGTCAATCGCTCCTCAATATACGTACTTTTCCCTTCCTTTGACCAAACTCCAAAAGTAGAAAGAGAAAAAGTTGTTTTGACTTTGCTTTTACTTCTCCCTTTGCTTTACTTTTCACGATTCTTTTGCTGATTCTGGTATGACTGAACAACAACAAAATAGGAAACCAAAGGGAGGTGAAGAAGTTGGTTTTGTTCGCCAAATTTTTTATACCCTGTCTTGAATTTGGCACCAAAAGGGCGTCCTATTTAATTCAGAAAAATGCCTATGGAAAACCATACATCTGTCATATCAAAGCCACTGCTCCTGCAAAACTCTTTATTATCTCCATTTGTGGCATACACGTAATTTATATGGCACGCAATGATTTGTATATCAAAAACTACAAACAAAGGATGAGAATGAGAGAAGACACGATGACATAAGTACACTTATAATACTTTGACTGTTCATATTCTCACTTCTTTTCTTCCAAACCAGCTTTGAAAGAAAGTTTTCCTACGCAGAAAGGAAACAAAAAAGAAAAAAAACTGGAGGGAAAACTGTAATAAAGCCAAGAGGCAAGTCAAGAGAATTTGTATACTGTAGCAACGGTCGGCTGATTCTTTCACTTTCACCAACTCAGGAGGCCCCACACGAAATATTCCATCGTTCTTTTTCTTACAAGGAAGAAAAAGACGAAAAACTTTTCTCAAGAGTGAATGGGATAGATAAAAGATCCTTCAAACTACCCTCGAACGTATCCCGAGAAGAGGAGTGCAACTATCTATCTATCTCGTTAGAAAATGGCAGGTTTACATTTGCCATTACCTTACTGCCTCGTACATACCTACACTCCTACCTCCATGAGTAGTTTGCCTTTCACTTAAATCAAGGAGTCAGGAAACGTAGACGGCATTGGCTGCTGTTGTTATTGGTGGTGTATATAGATCATGTTACGCATAAAAATACATAAACCCTTGTGACATGACAGCAGAAGAGTTAAAGATGATGCTCTCCAGAGATAGAGAAAAAACTATAACTCTTACGCTCAACTTAACTGGAATCAATGCGAAGTCATGTTAACACTTCATACTTTGTTTACTTTTTGATAGAATGTAAACAAAAAGCCAACCTCGTGTGCTTTGCAATTTACCCTTCAGCAGAGCAAAATCTCTGCAAGGAAACCATTGCATACATATAAATTCAATGGTGCCTTCCATTAATCAGGGACTTGGAGTATCTTTAAGATTGCAAAACCCTTGCAAGAAAAAGTATCTAACTCAGCTTCACAACTTTCGACAGGAAGGAGGACCAGAAAAAGGAGCATGTGACCAAATTTAGCTTGACAAATTACCGTAATAGCCTACAAGTTGTTATGATCTCGCACACCCACGATACACTTGTCGAATGGAAGGGAGGGCGAAGAAGAGGAGATACATAGAAACGCAGCATGGGTGAACGACTGAACCAAATAGAGGAAAGGTTGTGTTATGTTATCGAAATTGAGCGTGTACACTTTACTTGATTCGATTTACCACCTCACCTTGAGTCAACTGGAGTGCAAGTAATGTGAAGATTGCTTAGGTGAAAGCAAGGGAAGGGAAAGGAGTGCGGGGAAATTGTGAAGTGTGGCAAAATAAGTTGATTTTCTCTTAGCACATGCACAACTTGATTCTAACTCGGTGTCATTGAAATCTTCAAATTGAAATGCCACATGTCACTCTCAGCTGAAACGTCGCCGTGATGTCATGTCATCATGTCGTCATTTTTCTTTGATGTATTTCACAAAAGGTGATGATTCCATTCCATCATTGCCCCATTGCTTCGGTGGCTTGTGGTTTGTTTGAGGTGGTGAAGGGGTTTATCACCTCATTCACAATGCTTCTGAGGCCTTTTGTGGATATAAAATACTAATGAATGACTCATCTTGCATCTGCATACCTTGCATTGGAAATGCATAATGCCCCACTTAAGGTATTGTAACTTGGTCAGTGGCTGGGCGTAGACTTTGATTTGCTTACTTTGACCTGTTAAATTCGAAGCTTGCCGACGGTGACAACGATTACAGATTACAGCACATAATTCAATGAGTATGACTACAAACAAGCACATGTAACAGACACACAGACAGGAGGAGTAGAGAGAGGCATGATTTGGACTTTTATTGCAGAAAGCATTGTTCGTTCACAAAAGGTAATGTGTGTGTACACACACACACACACACTCCGTGCCACATCAACAGAGAAAGAATTAGTTTTATATTGTGAAGAAGAATGGGTGGAAGGATGGATTGCATGAGCAAAGTAGTTGAAGAGAGAGAGAGAAAGAAGATGAGATGAGGATGAGATCAAAGAAAGGGGAGAAAGAGAGAAAATTTATCCTCATTTATTTAATGTGCTTTTTAACTCTGTCTTCTCCCTCCTTGTGTTCCTTCCTTTCTCCCTTTCTCTCCTACCGGTTTGCCTCCATCCATCCAACGCTATCCTCCCCTACAGCCCAAGATCGCTAAGAGTAGATTTGACTGTACTATTATTATCTACAACTATCTCGATAGATGGTTTCATAGTAAAAACACGAGCAGAGGGAAACTCTCGCACTTTCACAGAGTGGATGCATGCATACTTGGGAGTTTAAACGGTTAGTTAATTACGCTTTACACGTTCAACTTTCTCTTCTGTCTTCCTAATTAAGCATGCATGCAAATATACAAGGATACTTGTGCGTAGAGTTGACCATACAAGCACGTTTGCACAGAAGAGGCTATGGGAAAGTGTTTGTTTGGGTTGGGAGAAAGTGTTTGAAACTTTTTCACCCTCACTCACCCGCTACTATCTACTCTGCCCTCAACGCGTTCAAGTATTTCATTCTCTATTCTCAGGAGGGTTTTGGCGGTTGGACTGCTTTCACCGAGAGGTAGCGACGGAAAAACCGAGACGTCGCGATTAAAAGGACGTTCACCTTGGCTGGCATTGGATTGCATTGCAGACGAGGGGGAATGAAATGAAACAGCGTCAAAATAAATTCTGGGTTCTAGTCTCTCTTCCCTCTCCTCCGCCCTCACCTCCACTTTTACTTTCTTTTGGTTCAACGTCAACTTCAACCAACTTCAGGGCCATGGACGAGAGAGCATGGGATACCCGATCCACACACTCTCTACTACTCCAGAGAATGAATGCCTCTGTCTGCTATGCAATTGGCTTTTCTGTAGCACACGCCGTTCAAAAATTAAGAGAACAAACTGAACGCCTTGGCGAAACACCGCATTTTACACATGCCAGGACGAAGGAGGCTGAGGAGTCCACCGTTTTGTTTGGGTTCCATTCTTTCTTCCTTTAGGAAGGAGAAGCTATCAGTGAAGAAGGAGAAAGTGGAAAACCTTATACAGTCTCTGTGTGGGTATAATCTTTCATCTTCAATTCTAATCTAATCAATTTTCACTCTGTTTAGTAGTGAATGGTTTGGAGTGGTAAATGTAATGTCTATTTGCTCCTTGTTTTGTTCATCGATTATTTATGCCACCTTAAATTATTTATCAAAACAAAATCTCGGTTACATAAGTCTCAGTGGTTGGGACATGAGTTATTCAATTCCAGGTTAAAAATAGGAATAGCCTGGAAAATGAAACTGGACAGGAGCATGTCCGGTTTCATCCTTAACTGAAAGGAGAAGGAACTAGGCTGAGCGCGGGGCGTCGTGAGATTATTTGTACGCACTTTAGGCAAAAGAATCGATAGTTATCAATGATACATAGATACTTCAGTGCTTCTGTTCCCTTTTTAAGTTTCATCTTCAGATTACTCCTACAAACTTTTCCATCTATTTACACTATATTCAAAAAGTTGTTGAAATAAATATACTAATCTTGCTTTCATCTTTATCTGAACATGATGTTCATTCTGTAAATGCAAGCGTATGGAGACAGTTTCCTTCCCTCATAAGGAAGATGTAAAGAGAGAGAAAGTAAAAGTTTGGAAGTAGAAAGTCCTATTCTGTCATTCATTGTCACCCATAAACTTTACTTTTACTTTTACATTTGCATTTTCTAGAAAAAAGTTTTTCTTTCAATCTGTCGATATAAAATGGAGTGAATCTTGCGAGTTTCTCTCTTTCTTTCTCTTTCTTTTCTTGGAAGGGGACATGGAGTAAGTAGTGAAGGCAGTTACCAACCAAC
>JAQIWU010001462.1:0-16333 GCA_034696445.1 Isotomiella minor
AATCCAAAAACTTTAATTTAAGATTCAGTTTGGTGGTCAGTTTGGTAGAATGGAGACACTTGTTTTGTGTGTGCAATCTTTTTCCCATTTTGAACAAACAAACAAACTTTTTGAATCTTCATTGATAATTGTCAAAATGACGAGAAACATTTATTATTACGTCATCATGTACACTTCATATCAGAAATGTCAGTCATGTAGAAAAGTTGAATTTCTTAAAAAGTCTTTCAGAATGAGCCATTAGGGATATTAGAACTTTCCCCATATCTAAGATAGATAATAGAAAAATCCCTCAAAAAACCGGCCGTCAACAATGAATACATAATAACGAAGTATGTTGCACCAATTCAATTTGGGCCCCACCTTTGCCTTTAAATGATTTGTTAAAAGGGAAGCTCTCAACTAAATTTATTTACCTTAATTTTCTTAAGTGATGATGATGATGTTACGTCACCAAACAAGTTGATGACACATGCACAAATTTTTTAGTATTGAACTCGAACATGGACAAAAGTGCAAGGATTATCTTCCGATTTTTAGGCTATTTCCCTATTCCCCTAACTCCTGATGATGGTGACGAGGATGACAAAGCAATCCACAGATCAAGACGAAGAAGACGTTATTGGCTGACTTATTTTTTGGTTCTTCTTCCTCCTTTATTCTTTTCGGGCCTTGCCCTAGCCACGGTAGTCTCATTCATCGTCCACTATGACGATCTATCCTCCCCCCGCATCGTCATTTTAAAGAGGCAGAGGGAGACGAGGGTCTTCTACATCTCCGTAGTAATCAAATGTTCCACCCACTTGTTTTGTTCAACCCTCTTCAAGTGGGTCATGTTCCTAAGGAGGGGAAGGATGGAGGGTCTTTCCTCTGCCTTGTCTGCCCTGAGGCAGAGGTCGACGACGACTGGCGAAATAGAAAACAATCGATTCTCCAGTTCCCTTCTCATTAACGTGATTGGCTACATCCTCCTCGTAAACGCCTGCACGTTCGAAGTGATTTATAATTTTTACTTCTACTCCACAGCAAGCTTTGTCTATGATTTTGTGGCTGTCATGCCAATTTGGCTAGGCTACCTCCACTCGAGTTTTGCCTTCCTGGTCCTCTACTTTCTAAACTGGTATCTAGAGATTCTGGTCAGGATTCAGGGGCAGGTTGAGACGGACAATAGGAGGGAGCTAAGAGCCGTCTATTGCGACCTGGAGAAACAAGTGAAGGACTTCAACTCCCTCTTCGGCCCTTGGATCACGGTTGACTTGATCCATTCCCTTGCGAGAGTCATATTTTCTGGCTATTTCACTGCTGCAGCCTTCATAAGGCCGTTTCACAGTCTGTCAGGGTTCATCCATGACTTTGTCACCATTTGCATCCACTCCTACCTCATCTTTCTGGTCTGCAAAAGAGGGACGGAGATACGGAGGGTGAGTGAGGAAGTGTCCAGGCGTCTGCAGTCTCAACACAACATGAACAAGTGGCCGAGGATAATTATTATCAAGGGCTCTCCAAATTCTGTAATACAAAACTCTACTGATGTGTCAAGAGATTCGTCTGAAATCCTTTTTTTATACAGGATGAAATGGACAAGTCACCTCAGACCCCAGCAGACTTTGATTTCAGGGGAGGACAGGGGCGTCTCTCCCTTTCCCCAAGACTTAGCGTCGAAACGGAATACTTTACCATCAACCTTCGCCTAATTACAAAGGTACTAGCTTTAGGCACCTTTGAACTTTTGTTTGGTATCTAATTTTGTATGTCTTTAGATTGTGGGCACTGTGACGACCTACCTCATTGTTCTGATACAATTTCAAACGAATAACACAAATGCGGGATTGGTAATATGAAGTAAAATGACATGGGGTGTATGTTTTCTAGGGTGGGGAATTGCATGAAATTGAAAATGTTTTGAAGAGTCTTCTCTATTGTCCTTAAGCCCATATAATTGGTTTGTAATTTGAAATGTTACTCAATTAAATGTGTCTAAAATCTCCTTAACAACGAGATGATGTAATTGATTGGACTTGTCTACATTTACTGTAATTAGTAATAAACCTTCATTAATTCCACTTTTTATTGTGACGATTGCACCGTCAAAAAGGTTATAATACCTAATCTAAGTTAAAGCCTCTTTATTTTTACGGGCGTTTTATACACTCTCCTCTTCGACAGTACTGCAAGAAAAAATAAAAGGAACAAATGTAAAATCTCAGTAATCGATTTGAGTTAGATAGCTGTACCTTATCTCTATCACATTTGGTGCCCTCAAGGGCTGGATGGGTGCTCACGGCGTGGGTCCCATTCCCGCAGTACAACATCCAACAAATGTTCTGTACGGAGAGACAAAAGCAATTGAATGTGGTTTTGGATGTATAAAACCTTAGTCATACATTAAAAGGACTCCTACTCCTTTGGAAATATGGCTTGAACGTCGCCCCCAACCCCATGGAGCATTGAAAGTAGGCATCATAGCTCTCTCCCGGCAGTTTCCCACCCCCATTGGCCTTCCCAGTCCTCCCCTTTGCCACGATCTCGGAGAGACAGGCGGGTTTTGAGAGGAGGTTTTGGTCCAACTCGTACTTCTTGGCCCTCAACTCGCTCGTCCCGTACATGATGAAGTCTTGGAGGTTTTTCCCTGAGCAGGGGGACCAAGTCACCTTCCCCGCCCCCGTCGTAGGGGACATGATGTACTTTTCCTTGTCACACGTCCCTGAGATCCCAACCCCGTCGTGTTCCATGCCTAGGGAGTGACCCATTTCGTGGGTCACGATGAAAGCTGTGCCAAAGGAGTACCCTTCTGCCACGGAGCAACTGTAGTACTTGTAACACATCGTCCCCGCCCATGCCAACCCTGAAAGACACTTCATTCAATGAATTACTCTAAAGTGATTCAAGGGTTACCCGCTGTGGACTTGAGGCCCTGCTCGTGCAAGTCAATCCCGGTGAGGAGGAGGGCATGATCCCAAAGCCCTGAGTCTACATTCTGCTGCCCTGCATAGTCACAAAATGACGCAAGGTAGGCTTTTGCCTTCCCTCCATTCGTGTCCAAGTCCTTTGGAGACTTCCTCATAATTTCCAGATGGACGAGTCGATACCCTATCGAGACTCCGAGGGACTTGTCCCCGTACAACAAATCCATCTACAGAATCCAAGACAGAAAACTGTAGAGGGCATATTTCAAAGTACATGGTTGCAGAGTACCGTGTGAATCATCGTCGTCGTGTAGTCCTTGATCTTGGAGACTGTGTCATTGGGATACTTTTTCTTAAACCGCTCGTACAACTCTTCATCTGTGAAAATAGCCATCTCCACCCACTTTTTCCCCTTGTCCGACTCTCGACTCCGCCTTTCTATGAGTCTCCCTGCGAGGGGTTTCTTAGGCAACGGGAAGGAGAGGTTCTCCCTCATCGGATTATTGTTATGAGGATGGGTCCACAGCCACCTGGGGATGAAGGCGGTGTAGTACGAGTAAGGGTCATGCCCCAGAGGGGAGGAGGGGGAGGAACTGCCGTTGTTGTACCCTTGGCTAGCCTCCTTGTAGTCCGTCAAGGGCACTGCGTATGAGTGCATGTCGTCCTCATAGTCCACATCAGACTCATTTACCTCTCTTTTCTTAGCTTCCGTCTTTGCCAGCTTTGCTGCAGCCTCCAACTCACGTAGCGGAACTTTCACCACTACACATAACAGCATAAAAGATAGAAGACATGGGTTTATAAATCTTTTGATTACCATCAACAATGCCAGCCACGGTATTTAAGTAGTAATCCGCTGAGGATGGGCCCATGACTAAATGGGATTTTTCCAAGAGGGCTATGATCTCACGACGGGTTCGTCTCCCTTTGCCCCCTCGAGTGCTTTCTTCATTTGCATTTTCATCTGGTTGAATGAACCAAATCCCTTGGTCAGTAATTAGGGTTCCACTCTGTTCAAAAATTGATTATAGGAAAATGTTGAGGATGTCTTTATAAGTTCCTGACTTACAACGTGGTGGGGATGATTGCACGTGGAAAGGACAGCCTGACCCTTGAGTTCCCCCACGAGCCGACCCCTCCAGTGACAAGACGAAGAAGGATCTCCTTCTTCTTCTGGACTCTCGTGGTACAGAAAGTCCTCTCCATGCCTCACTACAACGGTGGGTGGAGGTTGAGACACTGGAGAAAGTTCAAGTCTTAAAATGGTAGGTTTAGATTTATTGGGTTCGGATGAGCCTCCTCTTGTGACTTCAATTCGTAGCTCTAAATCAGGGTCATCCTCATCGTCATTTGGGTGATGAGAGTCAATGTCTGGGGGTTTGTTGAGTCGTATAAATACCACTTTGGCATCCTCCCATCCAAAATCTACAAAAAAATATAAGAATGTGTTGTCAGGGTAAAAAGCAAGCTTAGCAGGGCAAGTAATCGGTGAGATGAAATTGGTCTAGAAAACCTACATACTACATTATGCACCACATAACATGAATACAACAAATTACAGCATGACAACTAGAGTTATTTTTACCTCGGATGGCATGCAGGGGAACTCCCCCTACTTTCCCTTTTTATTAGGTACAGTACATTGTAGCTTTATCAAAAGGTTCCATACTTTTCGACTGCATGCCCACCGTTTATTTATAATACGTAGATACGAGACCTTTTAGATGAATCATTCGTCATGTTGTTAACGAAAAAAGTGAAAAATAATGCCGAAGCGACCTTGACTTTACAAAGAAATCTTTTTAAAAAATCAAGATGAATGTAATCCTCACTCGTGCACATTAGGTAAGGTAATATGTTGTTTGTGCTAATTGTTGTAAGGAACCACAAGTGATAAGTTAAGTGACCACACGATACGACCACCACCAAGCTTTTTACAACTACGACCGAGTAAAAGTTGTTCAAAGAAACCAACCAAGCATGGATGGACTAACTTGCGTGTCTGTTCGTTCATCAATAAATCCAACATTTCTGTGAGATGACCAATTGACATGATAACTTACAACGTACAGTGGGTCAACAATTGTGAAGAGCTTATCCTCGCTACTTTATACCTTTGGTTTGTAAGCTGGATTTTTGGATTTACATTACACGGTCTATGTGGCAAGGTTCCGCTTTACTGCACCCACAAAGAAAACCCACGCCAACAAAAAGTACAGAAAAAATCAACCAGAACCCATACAACAAAGATGAGAGCGTCCAATAAATAATGCACAATTTTTACAACACAATGCAATGCAATGGTGCAAACCTAAATCTTCCTTAAGGTTCATTATCACTATAGATTACATAATCTTATCTCAAGTCTCTCTTACCTCCTGGATGGACCTTTTTAAACCTTTCTTCTTGGTTATCTAAATGCAAATGATTCCCTTCCACTTCCACCACATTGTAATAATCATCAGGGTCTTCTTCCTGAGGAAAAATTGAAAAAGTAACTTTTTGTTGCCCTGACGACGAAGTAAAAAAGGCTTGCCTCTGCGTCCTCCTCCCCCCTGAGAATCAGCAAAATGGAGAAGGATAGAAGAAGAAAGAAGAGGGCCGATGAGGATTGCATTTTGTCATGGCACTTTTAACTACACATCATCATTTGCACAGTCACTGTAGAGAATCATTATCTATGACACCTTGAAGTCATGGTGAACTCACTTGTATGATGATAACTTTTTTAACTCACTTCCATACTTTGGGTTGCACTGTTTGAAAAAATCAAAAAAGGTAAGGTGAGCTTAAAACTTTGAGTCAAGTTGAAATGTCATTTCGATTTGGAGGATATGAATTCCTATGATGACTTTTAGAGGAGAGGACATTGAATGAAATGAAACTTTTCAGCAACTCGAATGCTGTACGAGACTGGACTAAATTCGCAGACTGAGTGTAGTTGCGCTTTTCTGTAATGTAGTTAAATTAATGACTACCTTTTATTCTATTGTTGCCACTCGAAAAGAATTTCATTATTAAAGCCATCAACGCCACACGTTAGGTTACTATATTTTGACTGACTTGCATTGTTGAGTACAAAAGTAAGTATACATCATCAAAATGAAGCTTAGCTTGATCCATTGACTTCCACCATCCCCTTCCATGTTTTTAAATCGCGGAATATGGCAATGGATTTAACAATAGGTATTATACGTATTTTGTGGGTGAGGATTTGTAATAAAATGCCTCAAATCTTCATTACTTTAATGCAACGAAAATAGCATCAGAGAATCCTATGAAATTGTCTCCCTATTGCACTTTGCCCTCAAATTATTCTTGACAACTGTGAGCTATGGAACAATGACCCTCTCGTCATTTGGATTTGATTTCAAAAAGTAATTCAAATTAAGTATTTCTTATATCCTTAATTAACCAACAGTACCGTTTTTTATGCTCGTTATAATAAACAATAAAACATGAAATTTAATACATAAAAACAAAATTCGGAAGTATCAGTCATGCACGTTGCACGTGGACAGTGAAATTTCTCCAGGCACGACTTTTGCCGTTGTCATAGAGTCAATGATCCTGCAATTTGCATTTGAAATACCTAATTTTGAACCGTTCATTCATTACAACACGCCATTATGAAATGCCATATTGCATGCATGCATGTCCGGGCGTTACTGGGTCAACGATTGTACAAAAAAATTATTTATAGAAAAAAAACTACAAAAGCCTGGAATCAAGGCCCTTCTCCCACGCGGGATATCTCCCCCTGTTGCAAGCATAGAACCACGGGAGGATGGAAATCTTGTCCTGCTCTGGGTCGATCTCTCTCACCCTTTCGAAAGGAAACATTCGGAAGCCATAGTGCTTGTAGTAGGTCTCCTTGTAGAACTCTTGGATCTGAGGGATGCTGAGGGTGGAGGCGAGGCGTTGGAAGTCTGCCACTTCCCCCAGAAACTCATAGCTCCCTTCTGAGAGGGAGAGTCGTTTCACGAGTTGGAAGGGGAGGTAGGGGTAGTGGGACATGTGCATTCCTCCCAGGACGTGAGCGTCTGAGTGACCCCTGTTCCTTGTAGGATATCTGAAAGAAAACGTTTTTCGTGACAAATGGTTTTCACTTAAAACGCTTCCATTGTTGACTTACCCTGGGAGATGGAAACGGTCTATGGTTTTGGCATCTTGAGCTTTTGCAAGGGTCCAAAAAGTAGGGTCCCCCAACGTGAATGGATGTTGGGGAAGAGGGAAGTCAGAGAGGAATGCGTGGTCAATTGACCCAAATGGAAACCATATCCCCACGTCGATGGGATCTGATTCCAAGTCACAGACCCTTAAGGAATACACCGTCTCTCGAGCTGCAATCTCATCCGTGTCCCCAAAGCCTGTGAAGGCAAGAATGCGTTCTTAATTAAAAAAGTGTCTCTAATTAATTACCCAGCAAGTCTCCACTTTGGAAATACTTTGTGCCATTGTTCCAAGTGAGGAACTTTGTCCATCTCAGCTCTTCTTGTTGGTTCTCCGCGTCAAAACTGACCATCATCCCCTTGTCCCTGCTGCGTAGTTGGGCACTGGAAGCGTCATCCACGACGAAATGAATGACTTTGTTCAGGAAAGGAGCGAATCTCCTCTGCCCCTTCACCCTCTCCCAGACCAGGGGTTTTCGAGTGAATCCTGATGAATGAGTGAAGGTGGACTCTATGATGAATATCTTGTCCACGACGTCGTGGAGCTCGTGTAGATGGATTTCCAGGACGTCCGCGTCAAAGCCGAGTTGCATGAGGAAACCAATCTTTCTTGGTTGAGAAGAAGAAGAAGAAGAGGATTGGGTGCAGTTCTTAGGAAGGGGAGGGGGACGACAGGACGAGTTGGGGGCCACCTTTGGCTCCTCAACTAAGTAAGGGAAGATGAGGTTTATCAGCTGTTCAACGTAGGTGTGAATGTCAAAGTCATTCTTGGAACGAATTGCGAGGCTGAAGGAGTTCCACGGGAAGGGACGCAAGTCTTCAAAAAATCCCTGTCTTGACAAGTCTTTTCCAGCAGGTATGGTGGAAAATGTGAGGAGGGCAAGGACAGTCAGAGTAGAAAACGTGGTTAGAAGGACAAAGACTTTTCTCCGTCGTGGGACAGGCATAATTGACATGCTATACAGAGTGAACGCGAGTTTGGCTTGCTATCAATTAAAACTGTGAGGATTCCGGACTGTTGCTATGTCCTTCAAGAAAGATACATCCTTCGGGGAAATGGGAGGTGGGGACTTGAGAATGTGGAGTCTCTAACACCAAAGCGATTGCCCACATTCTTGGTAATTGAAGCTTTTTGAAAAATCTTATGGGATGGCCCGTCTGAAAACACGACTGACACTTGTGTTCTTCTTCCTTCTGCTCCCACTCCTCTCATACTTTTGGCTCTGGGGAATCCTTCCTGACCCCATTCCCCCGAGGAAGTACAGACCAACGAAGTCAGCGATTGATGTGGCTCCTCAAGAGGATGAGAAAAAAATGTGGAATAATTCGCCTGCGGAAAACATGACCTGTTGCTACCCTCGACTGGATCCTTGGCCTACGGACACGGAGGTCCGTGCCCTCCTCGGTAGCCCGCCTCCACCTCTGCAGTGCAACACAACCAGCCTCGTGTACGACCTGGACTTTCAAACTTCGGAAATTGTCCACGTCGGCGGAAACCAGTCAAATTGGACCAATTGCTGCTACAAGGCCATCTTTCGAGGGACAGATAACGATGATTACTCGCAAAGGTAATTGGAATGAAGGATGCATGGACTCTTAGATGTTTATGCCGGACAACTTTTTTAGGCTTTCGGACTGTCTCCCAATCCGTGGACCGCGAATGCGGATTCCCCACCAGCACGAGTTCCTAGCAGTGTTTTGTGACTTTGGGAAGATAAAGGGTCAAATAGTCCAAGTCCATGCGCACACACCCTTGAAGCCTCACGTGGAAGCCCGACTTCGCCCTCTTGGCAAATCAAATAGCGACGAAGAAAGTGAAAGTGTGAACGTTGTGATCCTCGGGTTGGAAGGAACGTCTCACATGGAATTTAAAAGGACCCTTCCAAAAGTGTCCAAGTACTTGGTCGAGAACTTGTCCGCCCTTTGGTTCGAAGGGTACACGAAGGTGGGACTCAATACGTTTCCAAACATCCTTGCCTTCACGACGGGGCTCTATCCTAAGGAAGTCGAGGATAGCTGTGTTCAAGATGACCGTGTGGACGATTGTCCCTTAGTCTGGAAGAAGTTTGCGCAACGTGGCTACCGCACTTTATTCGCCGAGGATGCTGCAAGCATTGCAATCTTCAACTACGCCTTGAAGGGCTTCCTCGGTCAGCCAGTAGACTACTACATTCGCCCACTGTCCAACGTTGCTGACTCCACCATTCTGAATGGACTTTCTCGCGCCTGTTGGGGACCTCACCAATCCCTCGACATCCTCCTCAAATACATGAAGTCTCTCACTCATACCCTAGGAAGGGACAGACGCTCCTTCCAACTCGTCTGGCCAACTCGTCTGACACATGGGAAGCAATTTTACGCCACTCTGGCGGAGGACAGCCTCCTGGAGTTCATGCAATGGATGCAGAGTGAAGGACATTTGAACCGTACGGTCTTCATCTTCCTGAGTGACCACGGCATTCGCTTGGGAGACTTCCGCGGAACGAGTCAGGGAAGGATCGAGGATAGCATGCCTTTCTTCTACGCTGTCTTCCCAGACTGGTTTAGAAGAAGGTATCCAGCTGCTCTGGCCAACTTCCGGTTGAACAGGGAGAGACTTGTGACTCTTTTTGACGGACATCAGACCCTACTGGACCTTCTGTACCTATCAAACCTCAGGGATAAGGCCATCGCGAAGAGGTCAAGGGAACTTGATGAATTGGACCCACTCCCTCGTGGGATCAGTCTCTTCCTTCCCATCCCGAAAAGGAGGACGTGTCTCACGGCTGGGATTGCGGACCCATTCTGCGTCTGTGACGAGCGGGTTCCCGCCAACGACTCGGCCGTCCTTGAAGTAGTGAATTTTGCCGTAGCTCACCTGAATCAACTCCTTTCCGACCACCCAGCATGTGCAGTCCTGTCCTTGAAGACCGTGCTGTCTGCATCCACCTCTGTCGTGGAAGAGGAAGACGGTCAAGATGTCAAGAGGCTGTATCACTTGAGTTTCATGACCCACCCGGCAAATGCGAGTTTTGAAGCCACGCTGGCAAAAAGGAAGGAAGGGATTTGGAATACCTTCTTCAAACCAGCTTGGTCCGTGTCCGGGCCCATCAGTCGAACCAATTTGTACAAAAATCAAAGCTTCTGCGTGGACAACAAGTTGTTGAAGAATTACTGTTATTGCGTCAAACACACAAATTAAGATTCTTTAAATCTCTCAAATGTCTTCAGATAATAGATTTAGGTGATATAATAAAAGACGTCACATTAAGGTTCATATCGAGGGTACAACATGACAAAACTAATGACTAAAAGTAGACGCATCATCCCTCCTGACTTCGAGCCAGGGGACGTCGATCTGAACAAATCGCATGCAGGGACCTTTCGGCGGTTGATGTATGGAAGATACTTCTGGAGGAATTTGGGTGCCCTTCTTTTCGGCCCCTTGAAGCCATACCAAACTTCCTGGAGGTCTGGAATCCGACTGTCATTCCTTGGCATTCCCCTTTCCTTTAGCAGCCTTCCACAAAGGGTGCAAAAAGACCGACTCCAAACCACCTTGGGGTCCTCAATCGTGTAGTTCCTCCTCCACTCGAAGTACCTTTGATACTCCTTCTCATTCCTGTCCAGATGTAGGATGAAGTGGGCCAAGTCTTTCAGGGACTCGAAGCTCGTGATGTCGATGAAGGAGTGGGGCGGGAGGATGGTCGCGTAATCCGCACCCCCGTACACAATCGGCACCATCCCAGCCCGAAGAGCGTCCCACGCCTTCTCCGTGACGTAGTCAAGACATACAGAGTTTTCAAAGGAGAGGTAGAACTTGTAGTTGAGGGCCAATCGGTCGTAGCAGTTGACCCCAGTCTCCCTCTCACAGTCCAGCTTAAGGGGTCCACAGGGGCCATAGATGTCGATTGGGAGGAAGGTTCTTAGTTCCTCAACAATGTCTTGGCGTCGACTGGGACGATGACAGGCGGTCACCAACCAAGCGACCAGCTTGGTACGGTTGGGTAGGCTGGAACTGGAAGCTCCGGGGGTGTAGCCCCCGTATGGGTACGGGAAGTCAGAGTCCCGTCGGTACGTCATGGTCCAGTGAAAGACCGAGTCAAAGTGATTCAAGTAGTCTTTCGTGTGAAAGGGAGACTCGTTTTGGTGGTAGATCCATTTCGGCCATCCAGAGGTGACGGCTCTAGGGGGCATGTCAATCCTACAAACAAAAAATTCCAGACTTTTCATTACAGAAAAGAAGGTATGGATGTCAAGTACCTACCTTGCCAACTCCCAATCATTGAAGAGAAGAGCGTCCGCCTCGGCCAACATCCTTCGATCTGGGGTGAGGACGCATGTGAAGCCGTGGGACTCTTCGCAGCGTTGTGCCAGACGCTGCATCCTCCATGCCCACCAAGGCCAAAATGACCACCAGAGGAGGAGAGCCGTGTTTCCCTTCCTCTCAGGGGGGATGGGGAGTGGGACGTTGTTCACGTCTAGGCCGGGGGCCTGCTCGTTGACGATGAAGATGTACAGAGGTTTGGCGGCAAAAAGGAGAAATAGGAGGAGGACGATTGAGAGGACGATCCTTAGCCTGATCTTTCTTCGGAAATTCATTTTTCTCTAAAAGTTATTTTAGTCGTTAGAAAAATTGAAGAAGGTGGCCATCTCTAGAGTCTTCCAAGGGGTTCCAAAGGCGCCATGGAAGACACGAATGACGGACACGAAAAAAAGGTTTGGAAAAAGTATTTTAATTCGTCTAACAATCCAAGTTGACGGTAACCTATTGTTTTCTAAGTCTAATGACATTCACATTGTGCAACAAACTTTGTACATCGAACAATCTTATTGAGATACATCATCCGCTTTGGCCTTCTTGACAAAGTAGGAGTCCAGGTTGTTCGCGAGAATCACGTCGAATCCTTTGGGAATCATGAGGTCAGCCAGGGCCTTGTGTCCTCCTGGACTGTGCGCATGCTCCACTACCATCGTCCGAACGTCGATTTCCTCGAATGGAAAGTCCTTCAGGACCTCATACTCAAAGCCCTCAACGTCCAAGGAGAAAAAGTCGATGCGAGTCCGATTCAGAGCTTTGAGTAAGAGGCGGAGGGGAAAACATTCCGTCTCTGCTTCGACCTTGTATTCCTCAGGAATCTCTTTGTCAAATGGCTTATATGACATGTCTCCATACCCCCACTGGACCGTATTATTGTATTTGGCAAATATCATCTAGATTCAAATCAATGCAGGTAGGTTAGATGAAGATCTTAATGTATCTGGGAACATCTTCTCACCTTCTTGACCTTGGCGGCGAGACAAACGTCTGCGATCCAAGCCTTCCTATGTTTGAGTTTCAAGTTCTGAAAGTGTGTGGGCGAGCCTTCGACCAGGAGTCCTTCCCAGCCTTTGGTCTCGAGCTGAAGCGTGTTTGCGTTAATCTCCCCGTTGTAAGCGCCAGCTTCTACGAAAAAGCCTTTGACCTTTGAATTGAAGAAGCAAAATGTTTTTGATTGACTCTCAAGGGTATATGAACACTTTGAGTGGCATACCTTGGGGTCCAAAGCTGCTCCGAAGGTTGTAGTATAGCCTTCGAGGGGTGACGCTTTCAATTTGTCTGGGTCAGAGGAGGACAGGTTGTACGAGAGGGTGGAGGGAGGGAAAAGATGTTTCTTCAAGAGGTAGTCCACCGTCAACTTGTCCGTAGCCTCTGAAAGGCAACAATCCATTTGTACCTACATCACGCAGGTGGGTTGATTTGATTGTTCCTTACCCAGCAGTTCCTCAATAGACGTGGGCACTTCGACTTGCTCCTTCAGGGGCGGTAGTCTTTTCAAATCTGATGGAATGGACACTGCTTGCTCCTCCTTGTGAGACATGTTGATTTGTCCGATTATCTTCTTCGGAGACTGGACTCTTCTCCAATCTGGAAAGGAAATGTAGAGGAAGAGTGACGACAGCACTGCGACAATCACCAGCGGAAGGACAACTTTTCCACGAACCCTCATTCCTCTCAGTTTTGGGTTTTTCCGAATGCAAATCAAAACACGAATTGACGTTCCTTGATTGTCAGCTATTTTATTTATTTATATTCTTTAGGGACGACTTTATTTACGACCTCAAATTCAAATGGCGTCATGCCAATATAAAATCTGCTTCCCGCCGAGTTTTTAAATCACATTTTTCCCGGGGATCGCCTCCATAGCTCAACGGTAGAGAGAGCACAACCGGAAATGTGGGATGTGGGTTCAATTCCCACTGGGGATTCCGATTTTTTAGGTCCTAAAAGTTAGCAATTTATTGAGGTGTCAATTTTGTCATGTATTTCATTCACAATTTCCAAATACAGGCTACAAAAAAGTGAAATGCTTCATACTTAATTGGATACTCTATTCGGCAAGTGGCAGAAAGTTAGTTTTGACGAAGAGGAAATCTGCCGAGGGGTCCGGCGCCCCCTGGATACTCTATTCGGCAAGTGGCAGAAAGTTAGTTTTGACGAAGAGGAAATCTGCCGAGGGGTCCGGCGCCCCCCTCTCTTCATACCCCTTTCCGATGAGGAGACTACTCAACGCGTCCCTTCCTTCTGGGACGTGGAGCCACTCCACTTGAATCACTTTGATATCAATCTTATCAAAGGGGAAGGCGTCCAAGACCTTGTACTCGTTTCCCTCAATATCCAGGCTGAGAAAGTCCACCCTCGACACGTTCATGGCAGTTAGGACGGAGGCCAAGGGGAAACAGTCCACCTTCCCTTCTGAAACGTGGTTCTTGACTTTCAAGGGAGTTTTGCCCTCAAACTTCATGCGTGACCCTCCCGGATTCCCTGCAGTGTTCCGGAACATCTCAAGCTGGACCGGACGAGGGGAGAGACAGACGTCAGAGTGCCAAGAGTGCCATCGATGACGCTTCTTGAGAGCGGAGAAGGAGGTGGGAGAGGCTTCAATGAGGAGGCCTCTCCAACCGAAGTTGACCTCCAGTTTGAGAGTATTGGACTGGAACTCGCCATCATGGGCCCCGGCTTCGATGAAGAAAAGGTCGGTATTTTCTTCATCGATGTTTCCCAACGTCTCTTCCAGAGCCTCCCCTATGGTATTGTGAAGGGGGGTGGATGTTGCGTGTGAGTTTGTAGGGTCCTAAGGGTGGTGGGTGGATGTGGAAATTGCGGATGTAGTCAAGAACGAGTGGGTCGTCGTAAGGCAATGACTTATTCCTTCTAAATATTGAGTCTTCCAATGCTTTCCTTTGAAGTCCCGAAATGATGAGAGTGGAGGATGAACAGGGTCCACAGCAGCAAGAGGGATCCAAGGCAAACACATTTCAGGGAACAACGTCTCATTTCTTTTCTGTCGGTTTGTCAGTCCTCGTCTCAAAATGCAGAGACGAAGGGGTGGAAAATGAAACAGCTTTGATACCCAACCCAATATTTATCCAATATGAATCTGTCACACAAATGTAGCCACATTTTTTTCCAGTATCATTGCCCTACCTGCCAACCTTGGGAACGAGGTTATGCAATTTTTTGGTTTCAACATTTGAGAAAGTATAGAAAGCATCTTTTAGGGCATATAAAAGTTTATTTAGATAAGATGGTAAGATATGTTACAATATTTGTTTGTTAAAACTAAAATAAATACACTTCATCTAACTTCTGTCCACGGGGAAGTGTACCAAAAATTGACGCATTAGGGCATTGGGTATCCATTTTGTATCGTCAGAATTTCAGTAAATTTTGAATTTCTCCAAATTTTATGCAGATTCTCACGTTGCCCCTAAACAGTCTGCAAAAGCCCGAACCCTATAGCCAGCCGAATGTGTCCAACCATAATCAAAACAAGGAATAAAGTTTCCATAATTAATGAACAATGTACACCTTTCCACGTGTTGTTTACAGTTTAAAGGCCATTGTGTCCACGTCAACATAGGAGAAAGTCAACAGGTTTAAATTTTCATCACCTCAGCCTACTTTCACACTCCAGCAATGTTTTATTCAGTGACAATTACGACGACTTGTGGCTCTAAGCTCCGATTCCTTCGTGAATTACTGATCTATATTTAACAGAAGGTTTTTCGATGTCACATTTTTGTCCGATTGTGAAATATTTTATCATCACTATAATGAATATTATATGTATCAAATTAATTGGTTTTATTATTGCTTTTTAGGACAGTCACTTCTTCTACCATTAGTGCACAACTACCTAACGTTAGAAAAATCCAAATTTTCTCTTGCTTACCAAAATGTTTTCCACAACTTTTCTAAAATACATCAAATTCCAAATGCGGAACATGTGGTACTTGGGCTGCCTTCCATTCTACTACGATCCTACGTCAGACTCCATCAAACTCACGACATCCAAGACGCGGATCATTTTCTCAAAACTTCAGCACATCTACGAAATCCCACTTTGCATCGCTGCTGGCCTCGTCTTGAAAAAACTTTTGGGGGATGGATGCATGGCTCAGTTTGTGGCTGGGGCCACGACCTTCATCACGATGACCATGATGGTGGGTCTGGACCTGAGCCTTGTGCCGAATACTGCTGGAGTTGGGGTTTTAAATGCCTTTCTTCATTTTGAGCGGGAGACGCTACGAAAAGGTATGAGGTGGAGTTTCAAGGAGTTCCAGTTTCTGCCACCATGAAAGCTTTTTTTTTCGGGGCAACTTTTTAAATCTTGTATCCTTGCATTTCAGATCTGAAACTCCTCCCACCCACCCTGGAAAAGTCCAAACAGCGACCCAAATCCAGGACCGACGTCGTTCTCGAACGTTACCTGATCCTTGCCGGAATCGTAAGCATCCAATCAGCCCCTGTGAAGATCAAACGCGTCATTTCCCGCATCTGTTCACCGCCGTTTCTGGGCTCCTACATCCTCCCCTGCCCGCCATGCCTGAGTGGGCCGGATCCCCCGGTGTTCCTCCCCCTGTGGATCCCTATGCTTCTCCTGGAGTTCTACTTCATCGTCACAACGATTCACAAAGGCTTCTTCTGGGTCATTCACAGTGTATTTCCCTGTACGGCTGCTTTGGTGGATTATCTTCAGCTGATTGAAGAATCCAAACAGCTGCCCATTCGGGTCAAGATTCAGCTGTACAGATCCCTCCAGCTACTTGAGATCCAGCTGAACGACTATGGACGTGTCAAGCAGGTCAGTCATCGCATTTGAGTATTCATCCAATCAGATTGTAACAATCCCTGCAGGTCCCCATCTTCATGATGTCAACCCCCATCATTCAAATCTTCTCCCTCTACGTCTTCATCCGCTTCTGGCACGACATCCCCTTCCCAGGGGTCAT
>JAQIWU010001463.1:0-16332 GCA_034696445.1 Isotomiella minor
GGGTTCATACAAGGCAAGTAAATTCATTTCTCCATCCCTCGGTAGCGTACGACTTTCAACTTTCACCACATCCAATCAAATAGTGAAGAAACCGTCCACCAATTAAACAACCAAAAATAACTCAGACGCATCCACTGACTCACTCACTCAAAGAAAACCACTGAACAAGAACCAATCGCACATTCAATGAGTATTTTGTTGACTCGCTTCTCATTAAGTAAAAGTTGGATGGCTGGTTTAATTAAAGTTTCATTGTGTTTCTCACATTTCTTCCTACAGAAAATTCTTTAGGGTTGGGAAAGTGGAAAATTTCACTTCTTTCTCCCCACATTTCACTCCCTCAACCACGATTCAACGACCAACAAGGGTCGTTGCTGAACAGGTTTTCAAATGCATCCTTTCAATTAGTACTATGTAAGGTGCGACTACTGCGATGTTGCCATCATTTCGCAATACGACTGAATGAGAACGTAAGATACTGAGGGGGGTGCTAATAAGTCCAGTATTTAGTTGTCATATTTCATAATTTATTAAGTCAAGATTAGCCTGGTGAAAAAATTGAGATCCCTGGCCCCATTTTCGTCATCCATGTTGAACCATACTTTCTTTTTTTTACTGGAATAGCCACATGGACTAGACTTGGCCACATGGGGTTGAATAAAAAAAAGTTAACCTCATTCATTGACCGACAGACCTCCCACATCCTTGCTTCCTCCTACCCAGGCAGTGCAGACACCTCTGGTCCCTCTCCCACGAGGAAGAAGAAGGGGAAAGTGAAAGAAGAGACGGAATTGATGGGAAAGAAACTAGGACGAACTGGAGAAGTACTGGACTGGGGCCTGCTGATCCTTACTGGATGAGAATACATACAAGAAGTGCAGTGCAGCAGAAGAATTGACTACGGAGCACCACCATATGAAATGAAGTGTTATGAAGCAAGTGTTGCTTACTTTTAAGTTGGTGGCTTGGGTGGGTGAGGGCAAAATGAAAAACAATTTCATTTCGTAGGCAAATTTCATCGTAAAAACCACAGGAGGGAGTGAAATAACTGGAACATGGGGGGTCTGGTTTTGGTCTCCTCACTTCGCTTTCTCCAAAACCACGTCTGCATTCACGTTCTACGTCTTCACTTATTTTACAACTTTCTCCACTGAACCTAAACTGGCCGACGCCGACGACTTCCTTCCTTCCTCCCTCGCTCTCACTTTCTACTTGACAAATAAGGTGATTTGACACTGTTATGTGTCACCCTAACTACTCAAGTGAACTAAATAGGATCAAGAAAGTTGTAGTATCCTGATTATTATTATTGTGATTACGGACTGACTGTTTATGCAGGCTTCTTGACTCTGTCGTAAAATAAAACTCGTGCTTGTTAACAGGGAATCCTTCAGAAGAGAACAGATCCTCATGTTTTCGTCTTTCTTCAGAAGGGTATTCTTTTTGTTCGCCATTCTCCTACATTGCACTTGCCAACATATTTTCAAAAAGTACCAAAATATTAAAGTGGAAACAGAGACGGCATAGTAAACAACACAAATCCACCTTATTTTCATTTCCACCTATCCAATTCGGTTTAGTACAAGCATTTATCAAAACATGTCAAACAAATTTCAGTACCTACATTTTATGATACCTTGTCATCCGGTTTCTATTAATGTTCGTTGACTGTACAAACAGATACCTCTTCCTGCAGTTAATTACTTTGCCACCATGCACAAATGTAATGTAAAAATGTAAAAATGAGTAGGTTCTCACGGTGATTCCATGACATTTTGGACCTTCTAGCTTCTTTATCTCAACTGGTGTTTCTGTAGAGAATGTCAAAACGTGTCGAATGGCTTTTGTAAATTCCCTGTTGCTTCATATCACTCTACTTCATCCTACCTAAGCAAGGGCGAAGTTAAGATAAGGTGGTTGTTTGGGGCTTGGATAAGGTACACCCGAGGAAATTGTGGTTTACCAAGTTATTACCCGTATAGCTGCCGTCGATGTACGAGTAGTGCTTAATCTAGGTATCCATCGGCCCGTGCCCACCTCACCACCAAGTACCCTCAACAACAATAAGCAACGTCACCTGCGACATGGTACTTAGGCAGCGCGTTTTTCATTAGACATTTAGGGAGATGGATTAGGCGAGACGGGTCTGGTTCTACTGCCCTGGCATCATCGGTTGGATGGAGTGGCTGAGAAAGTGAAAGGAAAAGTGTGGGCGCTATGGAAGTGAGCAGGAAGTGAAAGTATGTGGCAATAGTTTTTGAGCTGAATAAATGAATATGAATGAATACATGAGAGAAAGAGAAAGTGAGAGAGGAAACCGATGATGAGAGAGTAAACTGGGGCTGGAGTAGCGAATGTTGCATACATCCACAGCCTTTCCTTGCCATCGTGGTCATGTTTTTAATATGAATGTACACACAGGCAGTGAAACCTCTCTCCTCTCGTCCCGCTTTCCTTCTTTCTCATTTTCCTCATGCTCTCCTTGCTTCGGTTGCTTTCTTTGGGCAAACTTCAAAATTCATGCAAATGAACAGTTTTTACTTTTCATCACCTTTGCTTCCTCCTCCTCTTCCTAGTCCTAACAACAAACTCGTCTACCGTTCCACCCAAACCAAGTTTACGTCCACTTCCTCTCTCCTTCTCATTCCATTCCACTTTTCTCGGAGCCTCATTTATTGTAGTAGCGAAGGAAAAGGGGGCCTGGATCTAATGACTCACTCACCGGCACATATCTACGTACTTTCCCCAAGTTTTTTTTAAACTAACAAAAACAAATTTTCTCTACGCCCCTAATTCCTCTGTTCTGAAGAGCCAGAAACAATAAACTCCTGAAGAGGGAAACCTACGTTTCTTCAATTAATGCACTCATTAAAACCTGCTTCTCTGGACCCCTGCAAATTATGGTTGGTCCAGGTGACAGACGAAGACGACAATGTAGTGGTGGCAAATGTGGTTAAAATTTTGCTACTAACTGCACAATGCAAAGTTAAAAAGAATGGAATAAAAAGATAAAGAAAAAGGGATAATGATCTCCACATTTGCGGATAACGAGCCAGATGATGATGAGATGAGGATAATGATGAGGGAAAGCTACGTTTGAAGATGACTATAGGAAAAGTATGAAATAAGAGACGCTTAAAATCAACACTGTAAACGAACCAGACACCGCACATGCACGGCGGAGGAATATAACTGTGAACAAGAAACGACAGAGAGCTACACTTTCTCTCTTCTTTTGTTCTCATACATCAAATAAGTCATCCACTTGTTCACATTTTTATACATAGTTTTTGTGCCTATGCGTAAGTGACTTAACTTGGTATTTACGAAAACGTATAGCGAGTTCCATATAAGGCATCATGCTTTTATGTTTTACAAAATGCCAAGCATGATATCTCCTCTATGATGTGCCTAGAAAGGAAGAAGGAAGGAAGGGGTAGTAGGTAGGTAGTGGGTAGTGTAGTACCCTGTTACTTTCTTTTTTGTGGATATATATATGTACTTCTGCCTGACTTCTCCCTCACATCTCCATCTCTCTTTCTCTTTCTAACGGCTCGTGCTCTGGATGATAATGATGCAAATGATTTTATGCTTAAGCTTTCTCCTTTCTCCACGCCACCAGTGCTCTAGACATCAGAGAGTAGATAACCTAGAAGACTGGAATATAATAGACGGAAAAGGACAGAATGCAATAGGAGATGAAGAGAGAATGGGCTGGCCTGCCTGGCACAAGAGGAAGGAAGGAAGGAGTATCTGGTGGCGAGAAAGGAGAGAAGAGATGAGGAGCATCAGCTTAATGTCAACTATTGTACATGCATGACTAGAATATTTTCCCTCGAGTTCGTTATGCATATAATAATAAGCGAGTGTGTGGTTAATATCGCAAAAGCAAGCCTTCTGCGTCCTTTGTTTTATACCTTTGCCTTACGCCTCCCATGCTTGGACGTCCAACAGTTCCAAACTCAATTTTTATTTTTTGACTTTTACCGTTCCACACATCTAATTTGTTGCTCTCCCTCAATTGGTACGATGGTTATTCACTCTTCCGGTAGAAAATAGAAAGCGTAAACCACTTTGTACGTGAATAATGCCAATACTGCTAATTAATGTCATCGAATTGTGATCTAGGATTGCGCCGTGTACATGCAAAAACTGAAGTATGAGGAGGAAAGTCCAACTTTGAGTCTTACGTTGAAGGAGTTAGTTAGTAATCCAATATATAAAGTCAACGCATGAATGAATGAATTAAAACCAAGTCATATTTGAAGGGTTCCACGTATTTTGTACTTTCTTCAAACCTCGAGGAGTCGTTTCCACGAAGCATTCAAGACAAGACAGAGTGAAGAACAGTGTGTCAAAAGATTGAACCAGATTGAAGATGAATCTAATCCTAGTAAAATTAGAAACTTTTCTGAGCGAAAGGGAAAGCAACTTTCTTCTTTCTTTCTCTCTCTCTCTCTTTAAACAAAACTTCTCCTTCATCTTTCGCTTGTGTCTTTATTCATGCATGCGGAATGGTGTCTGTCGCTCTTCTTGTCTGATGGATCGGTTCTGGTCTATCATAAGAATATCTAATGGGATGAGAAGAAACTATGAATAACTAATTAAAAAATGAGACATGATGAAGAAAGTGGAAGAGAGAGAGAGAGAGAGTCTTAGACGATGTGGGAAAGGAGGAGAAAGATAAATTTTCATCAAAGTTAAGCCAAAAAGTCAGGTTTGAATCAAGTAAGTAAGCGAGTAAAGTAACCGAGCCAAGTTTGCTTGCCTGACTGAAATCAGTTCACAACTTTAGTTGAGTTCACTTTCAGGCATTTCTCGATTCTAATACTAAATTTTGGTCCAATTTTGAGTGCCAAAAATCTGTCTATACTAACGCCGACCTCTTTTGTCGCAGACATCCATTCTGCAGGATTTCAGCTTCCATGTGATAAACAATAGTTCCTTTGGTGAAAAAATTAATGAGTCAGGATCCAACGGAGATTCCTTTTTTGGCAGTAAGTTTATGAAACTTACTCTAGAGTATCAATCATTAATGATTCGGAAGGCGTAAAGTTGAACTTACATGAAAATGACACCTAGGTTGAAGTGGGCCCCGTAATGTTGAGGATTTGCATTTATAGCTCTCAAAAAGGAATCCTCTGCGATCGTCATATCATTTGTCAATGCTCCCAGATTGTTGTACGCACTAGCATAAGTTGGCCACAGTCTATAACAAAAAAAATGACACATTTTAGACATTTGAGATTTAATATGGAGGATGATTTAAACATCAACGTACCTAATTGCAATTTGGTAATGTTTCACAGCTGTTTCAGTATCACCCAAGTCTCTCCTTAAATTGGCGAAGTTATAATGAACTTTGGCATTCCATGGATTCTCTTTCACGCCAGATCTGAAAAAAAAACATCACAATAAGATCCAATTACTACATTGATAGAGACTAATAGGAACGGTGAGAAATGTAGGTAGCTTTAATGATTGGCGATGACACCAAAATCGAGGCGTCGAAGAGTTGACAATTATTCTTCGTGGTAGGAAAGAAACCATTGAAAACATTTCTTGTCTATTTTCCAATTGAAGTCACCCACTGATCTGATCTGATCCAGCAGACAACAGATAGAGTTTGACTCATAATGAAAGGTCTTACGATGCAATTCCTATTCAAACTAGTGATGCATAGGATATTTACGTGGCTTTGCAGTGTGGACGTGCGTGCGGAATGAATGAATGAAGTGAAAGGACGGATGGAGAAAGTCGTTGTTGTGAATTCCAAAAGAAAAAAGAAGTGAGAGAGGGAAAAGGACGAAGAAAGCAAAAAAAAGAGAAAGGAGAATTAAGGCATAGGAAATCCGGTGGGTTGGTGTCAGCGTGGTGGTGTAAATAAGAGCATATAAAGCTAGGAAGTAGGTATGGGTAAGTGTGAAAGTATCATCTCTACACAATACTAGTAATAAACCCAGGAGAAAGTCTTGTCGACGCGTCATATGGATGGCGTAGTGTTGCTTTAGCCTCTTTTCTTAATTCTTTTTTTCCAAACGCCTTCTTTTGGACTCTCCCCTTTCTTTCTTTTCTTCTTTATTTCTTTGAGTCTTCTACTCTACCGTTTTCCCTTTCCCACTTCATCTGAGGAGGATGTAGCATCTTAGGCTGCATGAAGGTGGATAAGGCAAGGAAGAGTAAGTGAATGGGAGTCGTAGTCATAGAAAAAGCTCGTTGAAAATTTCATTAGTGGCGTTTCTTTGGCGCCATGAGAAATAATTGATCAGTACAGCCATAGTATGGCTTGACCTTAATTGCACATAAAACCCTCTCCACGCAAGTATTCATCCATCCATCGCACATCCATCCATACTCATAGCTTCCTCTGAGTTGTTGCTCCTCCAAGAGAAAACAGGGAGGCATGACTGAAGCTGAAGCATGGGAATTTCATGAAGGAAAAGTCAATGCTTTCCTTTCCCATTACCATTTTATTGAGTGCGCCTGTTGACTATTGCTTTCTCTATTTGTTGGTGCACTTTTCTTATTGCCCTCCCTTTCCGACGGCACAAAAAGCTGAAAGATCACCTTGTCCTTAATAAATTGTGGCTTTACATTTCAGAGACAGAGTTTTCAAATGAGAAATGTCAAACCATATGCACACAACATTGGAATATTTAATTAGAATGAGGCTATGTAGCTTATTCGGATATAAAAATTAAAGATGTACAATTGTGATCGCTAAGACCAAGAGTAAGGTCTCCAGTATCATTCTTTTTCTATGAGGGTCTTTTGTGAGATGCTTTGAAGAGTCTTCTTTGGAAATATTTGCTGAGGGTTGTATATACGTATGTACTACAGTTCAGGAAAAAGTACGAGACTCTCAATGTTCGAGGAAGGAAGAAGGTAGCAAAAGTGCTTGCCTCTACTCTTTTTCTATGGTGCTACGTAATATGTGTCATGAAGGAAAGGGACCTAAAAACAAAGCAAGCAAGGGAACAAAAGAGGACAAAAGAAAGAAGGAAGGAAATAACTACAGATGTTTATTAATTATTCATTTATTTATTCATTAAATGAGAGCCGGCCTGCTCAATTCTCTTTTCCCCTCTGTTGAGTGTGCCAATCCACCTTCCATGCGGTGAACAAGAAAGGCAAAAAAGATTCAAACATACCATAGGTAGGTAGGTAGGTACTTTCACTTTGAATTGCTCTGCCATAGCAAATCATAGGGTATGAAAGAAAGTTGGCAATTCTAGACCATTCCTCCAGTTAGAAGAGGAGAGAACATAAACGAAATAAACAACACAAATAAATGGTTTGGACGTCCCACTTACTAATTGACTCGTAGTTCCTGAATTTGGCAAAATTTGGTCTTAGTTCATTTAATATGACCATACAAATGGGGAAAATAAGTATTTGTTTTGTAACGATAAGTCACAAAGTTAAACAAAAACCCTCTGCGTTTCACAGGATAAAATTGATGACGACAAAAATGACCAAAGTGAAGTAATTATTCTAGAAACTCACTGAAAGTTAGTTCCTTTCTACCCTGATTTTTTAGTGAACTGAACTGTGTGCGTGCCAGCCACTGACAAGACATAAGGCTAGTGTAGAAAATCTATGCAATAGTGTACAAAATTTGGATACTACTACGTATTACATATAAGTACCGACCTCGAGTCGTTATTATCTATTATTCACCAACTTTCACCCTCCTTCTTCCTCCTCCCTAACTAGCTAAACCTTTTGTTTTATTTGTGCCTGCCTCGTTTGGAGTCAGTCCCGCTTTCCCACCCGCACTTTATCACTCACAACTTAATATACAAATTTATTGTGCACTTTCTCTCTCTCTTCGCACTTTTATTTTCTCTGCGTTGTTTATATGTGCGTGTATGCTCAATATTTAAACCATATCCTCTTTTTACGTTTCTCTGGATTTTAACTTTGGGTAGCAATGTCTGATTCCCAGGCTACTACAATTGCCAGATGTGAATAAACCATGTTGCACAAAGTTTATCAAAACAAAGTTCAACTTCAACCTGGCGTTCGTTCATCTCTCTCTGACTTTGACTTGACATGAAGTCTTGGATCAGGATCAAATGTACTCGAACAAGTCAGGAGGATGCATGGGGTTAGTTAAAGTGAAGTTGCAGTTTTGTTTTATCATCATAACTTCCAGCTTGACTGTGGGTTGTAGCGGCATGAAGTTCATTTTTAGCCAACAGATAACCACCATCTGCATCAAGATGCTCTCCACCCTTGACCATTGCAGTAAAACTTCTCTCTTGAAAAGTACAGACAACTGCACAATATCTAAAACCACAAGAGCAAAGTGCAAGAGTGGTGGGTAACCCATGTGCTTCAAAATAAACTAAACTATAGGAACACTTAAACTCTTCCTCTGTTTACCAACTCCATTTTATTCTAAAAATAATAGTAGAAACAGTTTTGGAAAATGATAGACAAACAGAGAAGAACAGGGAAAGCCCAGAGAGTGTTGTTTTATTTGACAATCAAGCCTTTTTCAATTCCCAGTCTGTGATCCTGATCCATCTGTCAGTTTTTATTGTTAGGATGTAGTCCATTCTTTGGTGCATGGACTTATGCATTCCGCCCTCGTTGGTTGGATTTACAGTTCAAGAAACCGCACGGCTCCTTAACATTTATCTAAATATATCCACCCATTGACTGATGGACTTGACTTTCTCTTTTCGTTCTTCATGGAAATTTGATGATGATGGCATAAGTAAACGGGTGAAAGGGAGTTGACATAGACATCTTCCTCTTCCCCATCTCTTTTTTCCTGAAGTTTATTTAAACTGTTCTATGCTTCTTGGTTCAAGTCATTTCCTGGCCCAAGTCAGACAAACTATTGTTTTCACAAAATCATCATCATCATCATCACTGTCACCGGGAGAATTGACAATGGTATATCGGATATCATAGCATCTTGTTTTCCATTTGGCAATCGTCTTAACTCCCTTCCATTTCTATCTATCTGTCTTACTTCCTTCCTTCCCTTCTCCCCTCCTTACATCAGATTTATAAAAAAAACTATTCAATTCTCTGAATGACTCAAATCCCCCTTTTCCTTACCCAATGATGAAGATAAGGCTTCCATTACCCCTGTCAGCCAATCCTTATCATTATGAAGCACTCACGGAGTATATTTGCGTCTTTTGCATTCAAATGTCAACTTTTGAATGAAAATGAAAAAGAAAGCCAAGAGAGGGAAAGTTGACTGTGTAAATTTGAAAACCTTGAAGAAAAAAGGAGGGGATTAGTTGATCGAAAATACAACAAAATAAAAGACAGAGCGGAGGACAGATGACGATGTTGATGCTGGTGGTGACAATAATAGAAGGTAAAATACTGAAGGGCTGTAGGGCTGGGGAAAGTGGACGCTGATGACGCTGACAGAGTGGCGGAAAGACATCGAGTCTTGTCTTATCAATCCGTATTATGCATCATCTTCCTTCCTTTGAAGACGAGGCTTGATCAAATGATGTAATTTCCAGCAAAACGGACTCGATGTCATGTACAGCAGGGTGGTGAAATAATGCGATTGATTCATTCATGGATGGAAAAGGAGGAAGGAAGGGAGAGAGAGATTTGGTCTGAAGTTTAGAAATTACCATATGTAAAGAAAGAAAGGTAGGCGAAGAAGTACATCTTAAAAAAGTTATTTCGTCCTTTCTTTCTGTGACAAGCGAGAGAAATATCAATGTCTGTCTGTAAATATCTCCGCTATCTATCTTTCCATTCATTCACGGGCATCTGCTCCCTTCAATTTCGGGATGAGAGTCATCATCGTCATCATAGTGGTATGCAACGAGGGATATGATATGATATGGATGAGGATGGCCACAAGAAGGTTGGGATTGAGCTCTTCACTTTTGCTTACTTCCAGTTCAATTCAAGTGAAAATGGGGTGGGAGGGGAAAGTGGGGAATTTTCACTGCGTCCCTAAGTACAAAGAAGATATCTGCATATATTTACTTTCCCTCTTCCCTCTCATCCTCTGGGCAGGACAGGGTTGCCCGCATCGCTATCAAACTACAAGTAATTTGACATGAGCGTATATTTCTTGCAAGACCAGCATTCATTCATGCACTCACTCATTCGTTCATTCTTTCCTGATTTTCTTTTTATACTTCTTTCAAAAAGTTTTCCGTTGTCAATAAATGTGCTTCCTAAAATAAGACAACTCTAGACTCAAGTTTTACTGTCAAAGAAAAAGAAAGGTAAGGGCAGAAGTTGGAGTTTCTCTAAAAAACTTATTTTTTCTTGTGTACTTTACTTCGGTTCATTGGTGCGGTTATGATGCATCATTTTTTCACTTCTCTCAAAAATCCAAACTGTCCAATGTTGCTTTGTGAGGCGATTGGATATCATTCAATGGTGGTCTTTTACATTATGAAAAAAAACTGTTTATGCAGTACTTACTCAAATAAGCTGGCTCTTGACTTCCAAACAAAATTTCGGTCCCAGGTTATCACACTGAAGCTCATCAACGTAAGGCAGAGGCAGAGCACCACAAACTTTCCAACTTTTTCCGGAAATCTTAGCCGCATTTTCTCCATCCCAATTGCAGTCAGGATGCACATCCCCACACTGAAATAGCACAGAAAAGAGAATGTGAATATTTAAAATCGTGACATTTAAATTTCTAAGAGTCGACATGAGACCTCTCCGTAGTAGAAAGAAAGGTGAACGAATTCAAATAAATGGATGACAGTCATAGTCGTTAATGCATTGTAAAGCACTAATGTTATTGCACCATACACACTGTCTTCGATTTGATGCTCATGCAATCAATTGAGGCAAAGAGAAAAATGTGATGGATATTGCGATGGGTGGGGGCAGGGGTGGGCGAGAGTCATAAAATCTGGGCACATTGTGAGTGCATTTCCACTACAACAGTACTGCTGCTACTACTTTGTTCCTACCTACCTAGCCTTACTTTCACTTTATGTACTCTTTGTCTTCTCAATTCTCAATTTATATTCATGTTATGTTTGTGTTTACCTATTTTATCCTGGAAATTGCTCCTCTTTTCTCCCTTCAACTTGAGTTTCTGCCACTTACTTACCATCATCATATTGCACCCTATTACATTACATCAGTTGGGAATAGCTCTTGGAAATGTACTTTAGCAGTTAGCTGGGAGTAGTGGCCCACTAGCTTTCTTATTTCCTATTAGCAAACAGAATGCGAGGAGAAGAAAAGTGACAAGTTCGATCAGGGCTCTCAAGGTAGGCACCATAGCGTGCTCAGGAGATTCTTTCTCTTCTGCAAAGAGCAGAGGTTACGAGAAAACTAAACCTATGAATGAAGGAATAACATCGAACAAATGTCCCCTACATTGCCAAATAAATGAGAAAGGAAGTTACATAGAAGCATCATGAGAAAAGCAAACAGACAGTGAAAGCGATGATTTTGACAAATGTAGTCACTTATCGATTCATTTATTGTGTTTTGATAAAATGATGGAAATATCACTTTGTAAAAACTTTGTTTCGCAACCCTTCAAACAAACAACTTAAACAGAAAAAAGATCCGAAATTACGAGTTTTCAGGATGCCCTTCTTCAGAATTGCCGGTGGAACCGACGTTATCTTTCATGTTCTTTCACTCACGGTGAGGCTTTCACTCTTTCTACAAGTGTCACATGATTGTGAAACAGTAGGGAGACAGTTTTCCATGCTCAGCAGACCGAAAGCAAACAAGAATAAAGCAAAATCATACACCTTCAGTCTTCGGCTTAAAAGGAGTTAATGCAACTCAGAAGAGAGCCGAAGTCGGTTCATTTGTACCCCATTTGGATAAAAACCAAAAATAATTAATTCACTGAACTCTGTTGCATTCGGCATGGGTGAAGAATTTACAATTATAAGTCACTAATTCATGGACTGACTGTGCCCATCTCTCACTTGAGCTAAGTGGTTTAGGATGACTAACGAAAGAGTGAATAACATTTTCAGTTCTTGACTTTCCAGAACACACGAAGTGTGACTGACCTCTTACACAAGATTGCTTTCACGACCTGTAAATAATTGAGGAGAAGGTGGAAGGATAATTGGGCCAAGCCAAGTCGTCAAGTATAACACATTGTATGTGTTGGCGACCAGTTGGAATAGGTCCAATGCAATATTTACCCAGTCTGTCAGGAGTGACCAAAATCAATCAATGAAAAACAAAGAGTGCAAAAAGGTAGGGACCATGCAGACATACGAACACGACCAAACCATTGAATTTCTTTTAAATCTTTTCAAAATGTTTTTAATGACGACTTTTCAAAACGTTGCTTAAATTAAATGGTAGGATTGCAAATTCTATTTAACAGTGCGTCCAAAGGTAAATTCATTCTAGGAAGGAATTGACGCCAAGTGGTTTTGTATTTATAATTCATCCGATCTTGACATGGAGTGACAGTTTTATATTTGAAACAAGCTTTGTTCTATGCTCTCTCAATCTTCGTCTAAATTTCTCCAATGAAAACTTAATGTCGTTCCGTTTGCTGGTGGTTTTCTTTACTCTAACGCCGCACCGATGCCAATTTACCAACCTGTCAATGGACGGAAGTTTGGGAAATTCTTAGATGATTCACCTAAGCAAACCTGTACATTGTTCTACCTTAGTTCTATCACAAAAGAGAGTAATTATCAGGAATGCTTTTAAAGTAATCAATTATGAAAGATAGTTTCCAAGATAATAATTGCACTTGATGTGGCTCAGACAGGAAATCTATCCTCAAACCGATGGAGCTTGAACTTAATGAAAATCAAAGTTGTTGAAGACTGTAGTATGTCGTAGTGGAAAATTTTGATGCTACAATAGATAAATAGGTTCTACCTCAGCTATAGTTGCTAGTGAAAAACGCCATTCAGCGTTCTTCGTTGAAATATGCTGAGATTTGGAAACTGAAGTGAGTCTGAATGAGAACGAGGGTGAAAGAAAATGGTTGGTTCAGGTACGACTGTTTCTTGCTATAGGGCGATGTTAATGGCTCAAGTATACGGGAGAAAGTAGTCTGGTGTGGGTGAGTTTGTACTTTGTGTTGTAGTTGGTTTCCTCAGAGAGATTTACTTTTTGGCAAAGGAAGAGGCCATCATCTCCCACCCAAAAGACCGACCGACCTGTTTGTCTATTATCGCTTTTGGCTTTGGTTAGATACAGGAGCAGAGCAAAATAAAGAAGAGTGAACCATAGACTCAGAGTACTGTCGTTCGTGGCAAGGTAAAGCCAAGGTCTGTTAAGGGCAGTTTTCTTTCCTTTTCAACTGTTTCAATTCTGGTAGGCTACAGTCATCTGATTCACCCAGCACCCCTCCTCCTCCTACGCATTGATATTTTAGTACAATGCAGTTTCTTATTCTTCTTTGGACTTCTCTGTTCCCCTCAATCGATATTCCACAAAGTGTAGACACCGACACGAATAGGATGAACATGTCTACACTATGCTAAAGGGACGGCAGAAAGTGAAAGCGTGTCTAATGCACTTGTTTGCTAGAGGAGAATGCTCAATGGGAATCTCACGATCCAACACCTATTTGAAGCCACAAATACACCCTTAACAAGCAAAGTAAACCAGCTTGTAAGTCATTCTATAATATATCGTATATATGATGGTGACAAAGGCAAAGCACGCACTGAAAGAGATACGACAATCGTTAATTGCACAAAGTGAAAGCAAAGGTTTCCTCTCATTTATGCCAAACCTCATGGGGCAGGCATCCTTTTCTTCCGCTTTTGCAACCACCACGAGTTCACTTCGTCACATTGATTTCATCCCATTTGTCGACTTCATATGAAAGGGATTAACGTGATCATTATTGCAAGGATACATTCAACGTAGTGTCAACCTGCAAAACTGTAAGGAAGAAGGTGTGAACAAAACGAATCCCACATGCGAACTGTGTGAAGTAAGGAAACTGAACAAGCTTTTTGGTTTGATAGCACAGCGGCTTCAAATCCTTTCTCTGGACTGCTTTTGTATGAAAGGAATAAAGAGACGGACACAAATTACACCTATACCCACCACCATAAACTTCAATTTTGCTTCACTTCCTTTCCCCATTGCAATAACCCACTTTTCTTACAAAATCGCAATCTACGACCCCAACTGAAACAGAATAGGTGCTATTCCCTTCCAATCTGGGCAAGGCACAGAATCGAATGTGCACATGAAAGAAAGTGAAAGCGAAAGTTTTTTTTTGTGAGAATAAGCGGTTTCCATAGTCAAACGCGGAAAAGAAGGTAACAAAGGTGAGTTTGTCCTGTGGGTGAGTGGGGAAAATGTGGATGCAAAAGAAGTGAAGCGGATCGAGATGAGACAGGCACGTCAAGCCCTAACTTTAAATTTCGTTCCAGGTTTAATCCTTAAGTTTCTGCAACATCCATGCATATCATTGTCGGGGGGATATATGTTGAATATCAAACGCTAGCATAGAGAAGAGAGTGAAAGCTTTAACTATATATATTCTAATTCCCTGGCTTTATCCTTCTGTCAGATGCACCCTTCGTGTCTGCAACTTTCTCGGTGTTTTGTTGCAATACATAAAGCTTATGAGGTTGACTACATGAATAATAGGAAACATAATATGAAGGGAAGTTGAGAAGAAGAAGGATTGATTGCATGAATTGGGGCTTTTTTATTGGGTATAAAAATGCTCGTAAAAAAGTAAGTTGTGGTAATGTGATGTGATATCCGATGCCAACTCACAGAAGAATCCTACCTTCTTTTGAGCTCCTCTATAAACATGGGTTTCTACGTAGGTATGTCGTAGTTTGCTTGCGGTTCAGTTGTTGGAATAGTTTGAATAGGTGGAACAGGTGTATCATTATATCAAATCTTGTACTGCGTGTAAAGCACTGCTTAAACGGTTCCCTAAGGAGATCATGATGAGATCGGGGGAAATAGAGAGAGAGAAAGAAGATGAGATCAGAGTAAAGTAGTGCACTTGTGGTACAAAACTACCAACATAATATCCCATCGCCATACCGGTTCGATAAGGTATCCTATATGCTATTATATGCATGGAAGGGAAAGAGAGAAGAAGTGAGGAAGAACCAAGAGGTACCTGCTTCCGTTTTACTCGCTCTCCAATCAATATGTATGTACTCACTCACTCTTCTTCTTTCCTCATCCTTTCCGCACTTTCTCCACGAGTATCATCACGAAGTGCAGTGCAATACAACTATCTATCTATAAGCAGGAGAGTTTATGCGACCGCATGTATATTACGTGCTCACTGTACAGGAACAGTAAATGCATGACACGGTGAGAAGGAAGGAGTTTCAGAAGATCATGTCAGATGATGCAGAAAAGAAGAAGAGGAAGAAGAAACGACGACGGGTCCCTCACCATCCACTTTCTTCTACTTACTTTACACTTCTCTTCTGGCCACGCCACCACTTTCAACTGACAACTTTTGCACTTACGAGTCTGAAAAGTTGTTTCCATTTTCCTCTCTCTTCGTGTGTAGAAGAATGCTAGATGTGCACTTTCTCTGAGACAGTGGGGGTATCTAAATACATCTTATCTTCCTCCCTCCTACCTACCTACCTACCCAATTTCTCTGTCCTTCAAGGCTAACTTTTCCGCCCTGGTACAATGCAGGTTGTAAGTGCTGTCTGCATTCACTCACATCCCCAATTCACTACTCACTGTTAATTCGAAATGATTAGTTGTGTTAAGAAGTCAAAAATCAGTTTCCATGGATTGGATTGGATTTTGGATTTCATCGCATCCCACCTTATTTGCTTTATGCTTTTGTAGCTTAGTATGGTTAAGACTAGTTTAAATTGCAAATTTTATTACCAAATGGTTCTCTTTATTTATTTAATAGGTCAAACTCATACTCCCATTTTTCTTCAGACTTTTTCTGGATACCGCCTTCTTGCTGTTTCTTTCATACAGCGGAGATTCTAAAGCATCAAGGGCAGTTCTTTGAGTTTGCAGACGTGAAAGTGAAAGCTAAGCAATGACTGTGGCTATCATGCTACTTGCTATTTTGCTTTTTGCACTTTATAATTACTCACATATTGTCTATTGGCGTTCTCTCACCTATATTTAAGTAAATGTCAGTTTTCAGAGAAAAATTAAATACTACAGTGTACGAGTACAGTTTGGGAAATGCCTCGTCAAGGTTACCTGGAGAAGTCTCATATCATCAGATGCAACATAGTGAGAAACAGGATAATAGTGAAAGTGAACTTACCTTGGTGTATAAAGGATTCGCTCGGCTGCAACAAATCCAACAGGGAACAGTAAATTAGAAGCCGGCAGATATGGCAACGAGATGAAAAGTAGAGAGACAAAAATTCTTGGCCCATCTTCACAAATCCTCCA
>JAQIWU010001464.1:0-16328 GCA_034696445.1 Isotomiella minor
TCAGTGAGGACTTATGCATCCTTAGTGCAACGGGCACGGCAGTTGTGACAGAAACAGGAACTGATGGCACAGAGGTAAAAAAATGCAATACCTGCATTTGTATACTTTCGACTTGTGACTCTGTAAACAAGTACACATAATCTGTGTTGACAGGGACATGGATCCTCCCCTCAGTTTGCAAGAGGACGCCATGAGTCAGAAGAACCCGACTTCTCTTGTTCTATGCTGCATTTCTCTAGAGGGAAAACGTCCACTATATCAGTTACAGGAAGTAGGACGAGGTGTCAAGTGTGCATGTGTGTGAGCTAAAGCTTAATATGCAGAACTTGTTTTCATGTGTCTGATTCTACACTACAGGAAGGCGAAAGTTCCTGATATCATATTTTCCACAATTGATCTTCCCACTGAACTCAAAGTCACAGGCGAGCCCTGCCTTATTCAAGTACAAGTGTTTCGATCAAAAAAGGAAAGTAAGGGTGACGCGGGGGCAAAAGAAATGTCGGACAGCGTTCCCTTTCTAGAATATGAATTGTACCGACGCCTCATTAACAAACTGAAAATTAAAGGAATGAATGCCCTTTTCGGTTTCAAGGTTTGTACCTAATCACATTGTCTGGTTGACAAATGAAGACTCTGGTTTTATTTACAGCCGCAGATCATTATTGGAGAGAAATTAGTAATTGGAGTTGCTACGGCGACGGCCGTTTTTTTAACAGCTTTGCCACCCCCATCCCTTCCCACGGTGAGCGCTGGGAACCCTTCTGCAAATTCACAGAAAATAGTTCAGTTCCAAAAAGTGATACAAGAAACAAACGATAGGAATCGTGAGAAGTTCGGCATCAACAATATTGTTCCTCCTACCCAAAGCATAGCGTACATCGGATCATCAGCGTCAGACGGCGACAGTGATTTGGAAGATGAAATGGAAGATACGAAGCAAACGTTTCTATTGGAGGTTAATTCTTCAATATGCCTTGCGAACTGTTGCACCGTTTTTACTTTTTTTCTTATTCTGGTGTTATTAGGTGGACGACGCTGAGGACATTGATATAATAGCTATGCTAATCGACCCGACGACATTGGAAGGATGCAATATGACAAATTTGGAGGTGGGAAATACCCCAGGCGTTCAAATTACAAGTCAGCAAATGATTAATCAACTTTGGCGTTGTAAAATTCATTCGCTTTCCCAACGACAACTTACCAATTACTTTGATAGACTTCTTGGGGTAATTTTCAGTAAACATGTAGAGAATCGGTTACAAGATTACAACCTTTGTTTGTGTTTCAATAGTGTATAAGCTTCAAACTACGGCGGATGCAACCTTGTCTTTTGTCCAAGCTGGTGTTCCACATTGAAGTACTATTAATATCCTGCTAAGTAATTTCTAATTATTCTTATTATTCTAATTTGGGTTTTAAACAGTGTCCTGAACCGGATGAAATGCAATTGTGTATCATTGGTAAGAACTCACTATGAAGACTTGTTGAAGACTCACTCACTATGAAAAATTGTATTAAACATTGAATGACAATTTGTAGGAATGGCACTTGGCTTGGAAAAGAAATCAGCGTCCTCACAAAATAATTCAGGAGCGTTGAAGTCTACAGGTCTCAAAGTAGAAGGTAAGTTGTACGAAGAGTTAAACAATTAAATAACTCTCGGGTTGAAATCCTAATATTGCTTCATGCAGAAGACGTTGATATAATGTTTCCCTTTGAAGAAGACAAACTGAAGCAAACTAATGGGAGCGGCAGCACGGACGCACCCCATAGCGCTCAAGACTTAAAAATAACAAGTGCTCCAAGCCCAGCAACCTCGCGTGAGACAGTTGTTAAATCTGGAACAACTGGAAAAACTGGTCAATTGCACAGTCCAGTGACAGGAGCAGTCGCTGTTAACCTGGGTCAAGGAAATTCGTGGATTCCAGTGGGGATGGCTAACGTGAGTTCTTCTGAGCAAAATACTACGGCTTGTTATACGAGCCTAGCGTCATCTCAGTTTAAATGTGAATCTGAACCGTTGACGCATACTAAACTACGTACGGAATCGACGAGCTCTTCCACCTCGACATCTAATAGTAGAAATGACGATCAGGAACTAAACAGTGGTGTGCGTCATGTATTGAGTCAAAGTCTGGCTCAAGCCCTTGGACGACACAACGTTTGCAGTGTTCGTCATCCCAACTCAAACTCTAGATCGAGTAAACTTATGACACTCAGTAAACCGGTAGGTTAGGTTTAACAATTGCATCACTGTGTACTAGTTTTGCACTTGTCACTGTAAAAACAAACTTTTGTAACCCAAATACTTCCAATTAGAGGAAGAAGTATGGCCTGCACTCTTCCTTGAACCCTGGCGTTTGAATACACCTAACGGCTCCTGACGTGTGGCTCTTTTTGAATTCTAAAACACTGCCGCCAGATTTCATGCAACTGCCGTTTAAATGAATTTTTGATGTCTCCGTGTTTAACCGACATGTATTCTGTGCATAGTGGGTACCTTTGCCAAATTGCACTAATCTCTTCAGAGCATCACTGTGTAAAATGCATCTTTTCCTGCTGATGAAAGTCCATGCAGAAAACTCTCTTTTGCTTTAGGAGGGTTTTCTTAAAAACAACCTTGACTCGAAAGACTAACAGTAAAGCACCCCTTTTTCTTGCCCTCAATATTGGTCCCATCTTGATACTTTTAGATATTGAATTTGCCTGTCCATCTTATGGAATTTTTTGCATGACCCTATCTTCATGTTTGTCATGGCGATGATGCAGGAATGGTGTTCATGTTAATCAAAAAGCATTACACAATACTCATCGGAACTATGCTTTCACTGTGGTTTGCGCTTTCGCATTATTGTTGAGCTGCCAGCAGCCCATTCTCAAACTTCTCTCCCTTAGATGCCTTCTCCAGTGTCAAAGATGAAGAATTGGGTGGAAATTACACCATTGTCAATCATCCCAGGGACCAAAGTCGAGCGGTATTTGGGGAATCTAAATTTTTATTTCATTAGGGAAACGTCAGGTCTACGGGAGGTAAGGAATTCCTTGAATTGTTTGAATTCTAATAATAATGCAATTGAATGTGAATAGTCTGGAGGACTGAGCACGTTCATGCACGCTTTTTTTACCGAAATTTTGGCCGTCGTTCGAGCACACGTCAGTGCTTTGGGTGGCAATGCTCTGTTGTCATATTTTATGACTAGATGTGCCATACTCCACAATCCTCATAAAAATCAGGTATACTCCCTTTAATGTAGCTACAATCCAATTCTTACCATATTGTCTTTTTTGATTTCGTAAGGGACAATGCGTGCTAAACGTTGGTGGGGATGCTGCCTACGTCGTTTATCCTATCGTCGAAGAGTAAGATTAGTGTCAGATTAGGATGGCAGAACTGCACTGTGTATCATGCTTATATCTAGTTATGCAGTTCCGAGCAGACAATTTTATACTTTTATTAATTATCTAAAGTTCCTTCCTGTTCGGGGGTCTATGGCTAAGTACTTCACGAAAATGCTATTGGAGTATGCGTCCCCATAATAATAGTATAGGTATTTATAGAATATTTATAAAACATTGGAACGCAACGGTTCCGTATATTTATTAACTACTCAATAAAATGTCTATTTCAAATCAAAAAAAGTCAGACGCTTTCTTTTTCTGCTGTGACATTTTCTGACTACCAGATGTACTGCTACTATAAGTTGTCTTGGGTGTATGTGTGTGAGACAAAGGGGTTGCCGGTGTGTGAACTGAACGAGGAGTCACAATTTTTGGAGTCGGAGGTTTCGGTGAGTAGGCGGCTGCGAGTGATCTGTCGCGAGAACTTCCTAAATTTCCTAACTGATGGCCCATAAGTCGACGGGCAGCGGGGGACATGGTGCTCATTCTATCCAAACTGCTCCTGGGTTTTGGCCTGGTGGAAATATTAAAGTTAAACTTTGCGCAACGATCTATCACTGTACATTTCATTTGTATTTTGACTTACGTTGCCAAATTGTGTTTGGCTGTCTCTATGGCCTTCAATTTTCTGTCGCGATATCGTTCGGAAACCTTTTCCTGTAACTGCATTGCAATTTGTTCTCTTTTGGTTTGTTCCAACATTCGATAGGGTTTTATAGTTGTATCAACAGGAATGGGAGTGTCGGAGCCATCCAGACGAAAAGGAGTGCCTTCAATTTCACCCCAGGTCAGGAAGGGTGATTCTTCAACACCTATGATGTAAAACATGACTTTTAAATTCCAAAACCCATCAAGTTGACACAGGGTTCGGGTTCAACGTACCTGGTGTGGGTGATGGTGTTCTCACAAAAGAGAATCCATTAACTTTGGGAGTCTCTGACTCAACCTCTTTACCATCAATCCCAATCTTTGTTGCCGGCTTCTTGAACAAAGCGGAGGATGGGGTGCTAGTCTTGCTGGATACGGTCGTTTCTCCTTTATATGGGGCACTTATGAATCTTGTGTTTTGATAGTTCACTATAGGAACCTTCCTTGCCAACTTTACTTGCTCATCCGCAGTCAAAGGACTCCCTGAATTATAAATGTTGAACAAGATGTTAGTTAATGTCAAACGGCATGGATAATACAAATCATATTACCATCTGGGGTATACATCAAGTAGTTCATGTTTTTATATTTCCATGTGTCAAGAGCTAACGGTTTCTCATAGTTTGCTTGATCTTCAATTGAAGGTAAGGCAGACGAGGACTCGAACTTGTCGTAATGTTCTTTTTCTTTCTCATAAATCCAGGAATACTATAAACATTGACAAAATACTCACTCAAAAGAACTTTACTAATGCAGGTACTATAAAAAAAATTACCTTCAACTTATGTTTTTTATCAGCATTTTCTAAAATCTCTTCAAAACTCCGATTGTCTTCAGAAGTGTAATTTGCTAGGAACGTATTAAGGTTCATGGAAGCAATTGGATCTTTTTTCTTTGACGATGTGGTGGATAGTGCATCACTATCGTCCTCAGTCCTGTCGACCATTGGTAAATGAGTAGGCGTGGATGGCGGTTCCACGCCCGCAGCTAATGATGAGGGTGTCTTCCCCATTCCCAACCCCGTGGGCGTGGGGGTTTCAAAAGACAACGGCGTACTACCATCAGACTTATCTAATTGTAAGAAGGAAGAAATTGTAATAAGGTTCGATATAAATGTAGTTTGTGCACACTCACTCAAAAGTCGTGGTGTGGCCCCTAAAGAATATTTCGAATAGAGCTCCCTCAACATGTGGATGTCGTTGCTGGCCACGGCGTTATGGTACGCATTTTGGGCTTGAAGCTTTTCCAGGTCAGGAAAAAAGTCTCTCTGGACGATCTTTTCCAATTGCTGCAATTAGAAAGTCAAAGACAATAGAAGTTAGTTACCTTCCAACTATAAAATAAATGCCAAAAAACAAACCTCAACAAACTTGTCCTCCTCCAACACCTTTCTTTTCTTCTTTGGAAGGTCTGCTGGTGTTTTGAATTCAGCAATTTCCATCGTCGCTGCTGGCCTACGTTTGGAACTAGAACTGGAAATGGTGGAAATGGGAGACAAGACATTCTGATTCAAGGAGGAAGAAGTCGCCTCTTTGTCTTCCATCTTGACCTTTGGTCTTCCTGAACAAAAACGTTTTCAGAATTTCAAATGTTTTTGAGTTGCTTTGCTGAGTACGTGACTTCAACTACAGCTGTGTTGGACTTCCGAAGAGACGAGAAGCAAGCACAATAAGGGATATTTGGCAAGTGTCCTCTTGCCCCAATCCTAAGGAGAAGTATCGGCTCAAATGTGAAAATCAGTTCGTGTCTCGTCAAGACAAGAATTCTAGTCAGTCTTACAAAAAATACAAATTGTACTCTCTGAGGGGGTGTGGACGAGATGGTGAACTTGTGCCGAACCCTCCTGGCCCGGAGCCCTGCCAACGTGTACAATGACAAGTACTGGAGGAAACGAAGGTTCTTTAAGATGGCGGCGCATTTCTACGGCAGGTCTCGAAACTGCTTCTCCATCACCATTCGCCGAGTCCAAAGGGCCCTCCAGTACGTGACGGTGGGGAGGGACTTGAGGAAGCAGTGGTATGGACAGCTCTGGGAGAAACGCATCACTGCTGCCTCTCAAGAAGTGGGACACCTGCCAGAGGTAAGACATCAAATAACCATTTACTAGGAAGACAGTCTGAAAGTTGTGTCTCGTGTCTGCAGGGCTACGAAGTCATGAAGGAGTCCTTGGCGAGGTGTAATGTTCTCCTTGACCGTCCGACAATTGCTCACATGGCAGTTTGGGAGCCCAGAACGTTCAAAGCCCTGAGTGCCATAGCAGCGGATAAAGCCAAAAGGGACCAAGTCCATCCAAATATGGGGCCTCCCGTCACCACTATCAAGGGGAAACTTCCATGATAGGACTATAGACAAGTCTGATCTGTTGTAGTAAACATAGTTTCACAATTTTGTCATTTTTATCGTTTGGATATTAAAACAGTTGACCATAGTCTCTTCAAAGTATTACTTTGTAACGGTTTTTATTTACTTTGGTATGCGCTTACAGATTTATCACATTGATATCTTTACATTTTTACATCGTACTGTTCAATTATATAAAACTAGTTGTCTTCTCGCAATATACAACTTTGGATTAGAATCGAGCTTTTCACAGTAGTAGTAAGAAAATATTCATCTGAATTTATAAAGCGATCATTGTATCGCTGTTGCTAAATTTAAGGGGCAGTATTGTTTGGCGTGTGGTGTCCGTCGGGAACATGGTTGAAGAAGTGGACCAGGATGAATAATACCCAAAAATGTAAAATTACGATATACACGAAGAAGCCCAGTCGAAGATTGGGTCGCCTTCGCAAAGTTAACCCTGCCTGACAACACATGGTGTCAATTGAAGAAAAGGCACGTTTCACTCTAGTTGACACCCCGGAATCCCAAGGTGACTCGCTCAGATACAAGGGTCTGCTAGATATGACTAGAACAAAATATTTACGATGTCAGTTTTGTTGCGATGTTGCGATGCATGCATACCTGTTTGCGTAAATCCTGAACTGTTGGAAGACGTGGTGTGGTCACTTTGCATTTGGCCAAGTTGCTCTTGCAGTCTTTCAACATTAATCTGAAACAACTGCTTCTCGGAACTTAGAGTATTGATTAAACTTTGTTTCTCTAAAAGAGACTGTGACAAAGCGGTTATCCTCATCCTTAAGGCCTCTTCACTATCCACCCCATTCCTACCTCTTGAGGGCACAACTGAGGAAACTCGATCTTCATTTTGGTTGTGGTTTACATCCTCCGTTTCAGCATTTGTTTTCCATTCTTCTAGCTTTCGTCTCTCACTTCGTTCCACGTCCAATTCGAATTGAGAAGTTGAAAGTTGTTGCCTGAGTTGAAGGTTCTCATCCTGTAATGCACTACCCAAGGCCTGTTCAACAGACACTTGCTTTTGAATTTGAGAAATTGTACTTCTTGCATTAGACAACTCTGCTTCAAGTCGGTTAGCTTCTTCTCGAAGAGAGTCGGTGGTTGATCTAGCCTGAGCTATTTCTCCAGTCAGCAATTCTCTTTCACTTCTAGAAAAGTTAATTAGCAAAGTAAGGAATTGTAATTGTGTTAAGAAATGAAGGTGAAGGAAAACCGTACTTCAAGGCATTGATTTCAGAACGTAGAGGATTTTCGCCAGAAAAATCTTCAAGTCTAGCACTGGTCCCATCTTGTAAAGATGAAATTAGGTCATCTTTCTGTTTAAGAACTGACTTAGCTTTCTCCTTATACGTAGAGTACTCTGCTTCCAGTTGACCATTAGTCAATTTGGCCCCCTCACATTGGGCAGCTGATGCTTGCAATCTTTCTTCTAACACCTTTGATTCTTTTATTAAGGAATCATTAGTTTGGGTTAACTTTTGTTTCTCTAGCTCAGCGTTTTCCAATTGGTGTTGAGTCTGTTGCAGGACTTCTAACTGTTGGAGCTTTTCCAGGTGCTCGTCCAGCCTGTTTTTCAATTTAGCTACCTCTTCGTCCTTTCCCTACACAGCAGCAAATAATTGATGTGTGAGATAAAATTCAGTAGTTAACAGCTAAACTTACCAATAACAATCTTTCCAGATTTCGCTGGGTTGATTCCGATTGCTGCAACTGTAAGACCAATTCTTCCAATCGTTTCTCCTTGCTTTCCTCTCCTTCATAGACTGCTAATTCTTGTTTGAGCTTTTCATTTTCTAAAAAATCAATCCCAACCAAATCCAATCATTATTAACGGATTACAAGGCGTCCTGCCATAGATTGTATTTGGTTACCTGATTGCAAAGCCTTGTTTCCTTTGTACAGCATTTCAACTTCTCGAGCTTGGTTTGCGAGCTCCGTTTGTAGAACCAATGTCTCATCAAGCTCCTTTCGAGTTGGATCGTTTAAAAATTCAAATAGTTGGTTATCATCTTTCTCCTTGTTGGAAAAAGAAGAAACCTCGACGGTCTGCGCAACTGAAGGAGATGAGGCTTGTTTTGTGGAAGCTTTCTCGGGCTTGGAACGTGATTTGCTTCGAATTTGCTGACCACCTTTTTTTGTTGACTCTTTCCCAACGTTACTGGATTTTGAAAGGGGAGACTGAACCCCCTGGGAATTTTCTCCATTCACAGCATCCGCAATGACAATTGGATTGGCAGATTTCCATTCCTTTGAGGTCGCATATCCGTTACTTTTGGAAGCTACATCCGTGCTGGAAGTTCCGTAGTTTTCTTTACGCACATCAGGCTGGTAATCATTGTTAGCACGACTAATGGCACTGTCCGTATGATCCTCAACTGCAACAGGTACAGTCGTGTTGACCCTCTGTCCTTTGGTGTTGTTTCGTCTTTCAGCCGCAGCAGCAGCTCTATAATGAAGTAATTTAAATGAAATAAATGAAGTCAAGTAGTTTTTGCGTCTTACTGATTCAGAGCATTGGCTGCATTCTCATCAATCTTGTTCAAAAACTCTTCAGCCTTTCCAGCAAACTCCGTGAACCAAGACATTTCGCACAAACCTTAGTCCACCCAACTTGAAAAACGTCGTTTGTGTGGTTGATGATGAGTCGTCCAAGGATGCAGAACAGATAAAACAAAACTAGAAGACCAAAAGGGATCCAATTTATGTGTGGCAAATTATGGGACACACATTCTGGAGAGACATCAATTGCTGGAAAAACTTTTTACACACTCATTTCTCTTGACTGCGACTGAAAAGAACCAAAGTGCCAACTCGAAACCAGATTTGATGAAACAGCTGTTGGCAGTGATGATGACGATGCTCAATGCAAATTTTTCATAACCCAACAATTTTTTTGCATTTTCATGCTAAGGTGTTGTTCTGACAACCAAGAGTCTTGGTTGTCCTCTGATAACTACTTACTATGCTTAAAATTGTCCAGCATCAAATATAATCTTTACAAAAGGCTGCTAACACAAGCTTTTTATTCGGAGTTTTGATAGGTTAAACAAAGGAGACTGTTAGGTTCTATGTCGATAGAAGTAAAAATTAAAGTAACGACGTCACACGTTTACTTTAGCTTGACACTCTTTGTTAGATGCGATTTAATTCCAGTTGCTTCACCGCCGTAACGCTGCACTTCGGTCCTTGCAGTTCGTACCTACAACAAAATAAACGTGCATGTAGCATAAGTGAACAGAAGAAGGATAAAATAAACAATTCTATACCTGTCCCTTTCTCCTGATCTTGGCTTTTCGGTACTTCTCCCTGTGCTTTACTCTTGGATTCCTTTGTTCCTTCTTTCTCCTTGGAGTGAGTCCTTTGTTTTTAGCAATAGCGTAGGTAATGCCCCGTTTTTCCTGCATCACGTCGTCGTTGTCATCAGACTCGTCACCAAACTTGAATTGGACGTCAGGGGCAGTATTGGAGTCTCCAGTCGACAACGGAACGTCAAGCTCAACCTTTTTCTTCTTGGGTCGTGGTCCTTTAGTGTCCGCTTCGGGTTTTCCCTCTGGTCTGACATACTTGGATGGATCAAATTTGGAAAGTTCGTCCAATAGTCGACGGAACTGTAGGATCCGTTTGATCACTGGATGTCCTTTGCAGTTGGTAGGAGACGTTGCACGAAGGTAGAGATAATAGGAGATGTTAATGCAGTAGCTAGGGAATTGGAAGATAACCCCATCGTTAATTACGACTACACGGTATAACAAGGAGTGCTTACTTCAGTATGGCGTGGAATTTACTCTGGTAAAATTGATGTAATATAGCATCTTCTGCTTCAACCTCTTCAAGCTCCTGACGTATGTCACGAGCGTCTCTTAACTTGTCTGCAGATTAACAAGACATTAATGATTGATTTGGAGTTGTCAAGTGTGTTTAGAGCCTACCTTTATACTCATCCAACATGTGAACTACTTCAGGACATTCCCGTTCAATTAACTTCTTCTTTTCTCCAATGCTCAAATTGTCAAAGTCAATCTTTAAGATTTCTTTACTCTTTGCATCCTTCGAACCACTGCTCTTCTGAGGTTTCTTCACGACAGGGATCAGACTAAGGAAGTCACTTTCTTCCAACTCAGCCGTTAATCTCTTCTGAATCTCTTTGGCTTCCAATTCCTCCTGTTCAGCCATTTCAGCATCACTTCCTTCAAACCCCCCGAAATCCTGGTCGATATAGTCCGTATTGTGGAAGATTCGTGCCTTCTTTCCCCAAGCTCGACTGTCTGGAATTCCGAACTGCGACTCCTTCGTTCCAAAAATATCCTCCTCGTCGTCGTCGTCGTCATCCTCATCTTCGTCTGACATCTTCAATTCCTCGTCGCCACTTTCAAGACCCGTAGCCATGGGCTTCTTCTTGTTCTTAGAGTGTCTGCGGTTCCCTAAAAAAGGTTTGCGAGTCTCATATCACATGTCATCCTCCTCATGGAAATGCAATATATGAACTAACCATCCCCCTCCTCATCCGAAGAGGTGAGGTCCAAGGGATAGATCTCTTCTTCCTCCTCCTCCTCCCCCTCATCCTGCTTCGCCTTGCCTCTCCTCTTCCCCTTCCCTGCCTTGTCCAGGAGGGCATTATCCTTGACGGCATTGTACTCGTCAATCTCATCCTCAAGAATGGATTGGAGGTGCTGCTCAATGGCCTCGTCATCCTCTTCATCAGACACGGCAGCTTTGTAAGCATCCACTTTGCTCCGACTGGACTTGTTGAAACCAATCTTCCTAAAAAAAGGCACTTGATTCATCAATTCCAAGAAATGAATGGATTTCAAATGAAACGTACCTTTTCCCCATCCTCTCAAAGTGACGTAATTAACACAGATGGACTTTTAATTAATTAATTTTGCAGATACATTTTTGAACCATAAAAAAACAAAATTGCAATTGCAATGAATCAAGTCGAAATGAATCCAGCTGAACACATGCAGCAAGGACCATGTGCTTCTGGCATGAGGCAGAGTGAGACTCATGCACACTTTCTTATGTGATCTTACGGCTTGGGCAATTCCATGCAGATTTCATTATCAAATTCATTTGATTGACCAGAGACTATATTGAGACAATGTGATTTATTATTTCGACTAATATTTCCGTATAAAAAAGCTTTGGATCTTCGATGTGTGTTGTGAATCAGTCTGGCTTCTTAGATTTACCATGCTTGAATTTGCTATTTGATTTTTGACTATTATTCTGTACTAAGGATTCACTTCCTGACTTATCATTAATGTTACTGCCATTGCCTTTCCTTTTACCAAATGCAGTTGGCTTCTTTGACTGTGAGGAGGGTTTGACAACGTGGGTTAGTTTGGAAGCTGGTGAAATTAGTTTTGAGGAATATAACAGCTTCTTGCTTGGTGTCGAAGAAGAAGATGGAACCAAAAGTGTTGAGGTGGCTAAACTGGCTCGTCTCCGTGTCCCCAATTGGGCCATGAACCCTTTGGTCTTTGCTTGAAGGGACTCTTCATCCAGGGACTTCTTTTTGGTGCTTGACAGCGCAGTTGTCTTCTTCTTCCCGTCAGGGTTCTTTTCGTCACACTCGTCCTCTGTGCCTGAACCAGACTCGTCATCCGTCACCGTGTACATCCCTTCAGTTACTTCTAATCTTTGAAGACGACGGTCATTTGAACTGATTGTCCCAGGCGGATTGAAAGGATCATCAAAGAGTACGCTAGTATCTGTAGAAAACAGCAAACATTATGAAATATTCGTTATAAATATTCGTACAATTATTTGAATACATTTTGTAGACGTAGTGCTCAGCCCAGTACCCTTTCGATAAAGTTCACGATCAATTTGAGAAGACTGGAATTGAAAAGATCCAAAATTAGGTGCATCATTTCTCCTAGTCTTCCTTCTGAACTTTGTTAATCTTTTGAACAACGCCAGTTCCTTCTGGACAACAAAATCTTCTCCAGCAACCTTTGTTGGAGTTTTTGCAGTGATGCGGATGGAGTTTACAGAAGCCTTATTCATGCAAAGCAAAGAACGACTGGGCTCATTTTTTAATGAAGGCGTGCTGACTGTTGTTTGGGACGTTGTGGAAGAATTTGTCGTGGCAATAGTAGTTGTGACATTACTTGACTCGCTTTCAGGATGAATTCTTTTTTTGGAGATGCGAACTGACGATTGACGTTTTAGGCTTAGACTCATTGGCCTTACTTTCCTCACTTCCTCGTTTGATTCTTCTGAATCACTGTGAGACAAACTGAGAAATAAAGGAACGAATTAACTCGACTTATTCTCATTTTCATTCCCTATAATTTTACCTGGAGTAATCAGTCACATACACAGTCATTGGTTCATCGGCGTTAGAGCCAATGTCAGATAAGCGTTGAAGTATCTTTTCCCTCAGTGCTTCCTACAAAGATCCACACGTACTTTGACAATTTCTCAATATAACACACTAAATATACCTTCTCAAGGGAGGGGTCCGAATAATCTAATAGCCTGTGTAATTTATCACAATAATGAGAATTTGTTTCACGTTACCCCAGTTTACAGTTTACTCCTTACGTTTCACAAAAATGTCGTCCCATTGCCTCATAGTCGGCAGTGTTGAAGTGAGTTCCTGGTCTGGAAGGCATTGTAGATCCACCCAGGGATATTTCAAGAGTGTAACTAAACAATGATCATGATTAGATAAATTAGTTGAATGGTCCACCTTCTCACTAACCTGTGCACGACTCCCAAAGTCCATGCAAACACTCGCCCCGTTCCCTCTTTGTTCTTTTGAACTCTAAACTTGCAGTTTTGAAAGGAAAACTATGCAAAGGAATAAATTCAACATCAACTTCTGGAAATCGTGTAGGTAGTAATGAAAGTAAGATATAGTGCCTTGTCTGTAGAATTTTTGTACATCATTAATGGAAAAACTTGCTCAATTAGTTTCTTCTCAGGAAACTTTCTATTCTCACATCCATAAATGAATACATTGTTCCTTCTGGAGTGTCCGTGAATGTCACAGTAAAGAAATATTCCATTCGTCTCAGCCAGTCTTCGAAGGAGCACCTTTGTTTGATAGATTTGTGGGAACGCTTCCCTCAAAACAGTTCGATACTGTCGGTTGAGGTCTTGGCCCAAAAGGCAACACCTCGAGTTGCCCACGATGACTCCATCAGGATTAAGCATTGGTATTAACTTGAATATGAATCTGTCCCTAAGTTCCTATACACAGCATGCATGCCGGAAGTAACATTAGCATTTATCATCTTCAGGAGAAAGGAACTTACTTTGGCCTGAGGAGAGTTGCTTGTTAAAAAATCAATAATTCCTTCCATCATAAAAGAACTTTGGCTTTCTCCAGGATGAACCCTTGCAGATATTACCACGGCGGGTTTCTATTCAATGCAAAAATCAAACAATGGCATGGTTATTTATTCCACTGCTATGTACGAGAACAGACGTAAAGCTACATAGCTTTCCCCAGTGTGTAGTACGTTACATACAAAAGATTGCATGAATGCGTTTTGTGTTGTTGGAAAAAGAAGATGAAGTGGTGACTTTGACGAATTTCTCTCATCAACCGTAACTTTAACTTCCTTGTTCTTCTTTTTAGTGTGAAACGACTGAGATGGGGAAAGCATGAATGGTGGGGCTGATAATGGAAAAACTGTCAAAGAAATTGACTTACTTTTTGGTTCTCATCGTTGCAATTGTCCGGAGAAGTGACTGTCACCACGTACACATTATTTCCGGCCAATGACCGGCACAAGAGTCGAACAGTAAGCATGTCCGACTTCAATTCATCATCCTTCATTCAAAAATCATGCATTTGTTATTTTTTAAAATACCGAATCCAATTAGTTCCGTACCTCTAAAGTGCGCAAGTAGGTTTGTAGTCGCGTGTACGTGTAAGGGTAGCAATGGGCGAGGTAAATGGTGTCATTGGCGTGCTTGAACTTTAAGTTGAAAGTTAGAGTGTACAAACTGCCATTATCATCAGACCTTACAGAATTGAGAGTTGAATTAAAAGAGTTATGCCAAAGTGTTGATCGTTGGACTTACGGTATATCATTCTTGTAGTACGAAATATTTTGGCCGCATCGCGTCCAACCGACTTTATTGAGCTGAGCTTCCTTTTCCGAATACATTAGAAGTTTCAGTCCATATCGATAAAGGCTATCCGGTTTCGTAAAGTTGACAATTGAAAAGCTGCACAGTGAAAGTGGTGACAAAAGGTATCAAAACGCCCCGGAAATGGTACTCATATAATTTTGTTGCCATACCGATACTGAACGTTATCCTTCATGTTTTGAACCCTAAAGTAGAACCATTGGGAATGTCTATCTGTGTACAAGTCTTGGCGTAGATAGAGTTCGTAGTAGACGTTCGTTATTTTGATGGCTTTGGCTAAATTGCCACTTTCAAATCTCGACTCAAAACGGAGTGAATTTGGTTCATGCTCAAAAAATTCAAGGGCATCGGATCCTCCCACACAGGATCGACAAAACTATTTTAAAAAACTGTCAATGGAAGGCCAATCGAAAGCATTGTATCTTACGTAATCCACAGAAAGTTTGGGTTGATAGTCATAGAGGATGGAGCCCATGTCTTCTCCGACAGGTTTAGGTTGTGGCTCTGTATTCGTTGGAATGTAAAACGATTCTAATTTGGCAGGAGCAGTCTCAATGTGTCGAATTGTTTCGGCAATAACCTGCGAGGAAAGGGAATAGTGTTTGTTCGTAATAAAAATAAAAGCCTGTATGTATACCTGACATTCAATTGGCCATTTCGGAGGATGCTGCAAGGAAGTAGTGCTATAAAGGTCCCTGGGCTCCCGAAGTCTTAGCACTGGCTTTTCTTTTTCTTCAGAACCATCCATCCCAAAAGTTAAGCCAAAAGTAGCTGGAAACAGTCCCGTTGTCGCCCCCATTTGCCCCCCACCTAAGAGCAATCCAACACATTTTTAACCACACACAATCCTTCCTATAATTTTCATAAAATACTGTAACAAAAAGAAAAGTGAATTATATGGCAGAGAAAAAAGCAGTTTTTGAGACCTCTTGGATAGATAGGAAAAAATTTACTTTGTAATTCTAGGACGGAGGACATTTCCTCTACTCCATCCTTCTTGTTATTTGCTTCCTCGCGTACGAATGAATCGACTAAACTTCTTTCTCCAGAGTTTTGGCATAGTGAAACCCTCTGTGAAATTTCCTTGTGGCCCCAACCGCAACTACAATAATGAGTGTAAACGAACTACTTCATTTCCTTTGCTTTGTGTAAATTGAGGTTTCTTTTCACTTTCACAGTTCTTTCATTCAGAAATTATACTGAGAAATATGAACCATTGCTTTGGTATACCTACCTACCCTCAGCGTTTGTAGTTGCCGAGAAAGGGTTGTTGTTTTCAAGTGAAAAGATAGGTTCGGACTGAAGGAATGTTTATTGCGTTAGATCGTTATATCCAAACGAAGGTGCTTGGTTCTTAAAAAAAACGAGAGAAGGAAAGTGACACACATCGTGACTTTCACTGCGAACTCAAGGCAGACCAACGGAATGGTAAATTAGAGAGCTGAGAAAGTCATGCAATGCATTTACGAACTCACGCTTTCACCAATCCTTGTTAGCCTAACCATGCAGCACTACCCAATCAAAGCCACATATCGGAGAAAACCATTTTGTACATTTCAGAGCATCACAATGGGGAGGATGTATTCTTTCGAGCAATGTAAAAATTTGATTGTGTTTCATGGGTTTAATAGAAAAATGGAGACTTTATGACACTGAACCTTAAGGTAAAAGTAAAGTAGAAAATGTCACACACCTTCACTGCTGGTTTTATGATGTGTTATCAACTTATTCAAGTAAATATAGATTGCAGATTTATAGCGACAATGGAAATCCTTTTGAATACTTCTATAAATAGAAATTTTGTTAGT
>JAQIWU010001465.1:0-16324 GCA_034696445.1 Isotomiella minor
TCGCATAATTTGAATACCGTCGTCGTCATCATCATCATCCGGATCCGATCTATCCATACATCCGTCCACATATTAAGTACTTCTATCTTACGTAACATCCTACTTATATACAGTATCATTATTATTATTGTAAATATCATTTCATGAGCAAATGTCCTTAAGAACTCTTGTCCTGACATTTGAAAAATCTTGAGGGAAATGACATTTGTTTTGCGACTGAACATTAAGTCTGATTATGTAGGTCTTGTTCTTCTCTCCGTCTGTTCTGCTTTGATGAAGAGGATGATACGATACATGCAAGAATAAGACCCATTCTTCTCGCATGACTCCTGCATCAGAGAAGAAGAGGTATCTAAGCGGGTATTTATTTCGAATGTATGTGTGTGCTATGGTTCCCACGTTAAAAAGCATTCATTCAGCCCATCTCTTCTCTGCACCCGACTTGGTTTCCTTCCGTCCTCCTTGTCATCTTTATAATCATAACCATGATAATCTTCATTATCACATGGGTCAATCCCTTTTACACTTGGAATCGAGATAATTAACAGAGATCCATCGTTTTAGCTTGGTCCCATCCCTCCGGACTTGAGCGTCTTTTAGTCAAGTCATTACCCAGCTCATTATACTGTGTCATCGCGCCATCATCATTATTATGAAGTAAAGAAAATACGGAACCAACGTTCATGTGCTCATGTCGCGCGGAGTCATGTCATGTCCTGACTTTGACTTTGTCACAGGAAGATGATGACGCGATATGAAATGGTGGCATCACATCAAACCTAGCATAAATAGCGGTGGTCTTCTTTTTCTTTCTGGTCGGTCCTCACAGAAGCACAACATATCAATATCATCATGTCATACCGAAGATGATGGCATGTAAGAAAGTATAATCATTGAGTCTATCACATCCACATGCGATCCATGCATGCCAAATCTTTTTAACAATCTCTTTTAAGTAAATCACGTCTTAAAAAGTCAAGAAGATGGCTGTATGTGCCTCCTCTTTCTTTAAATTTAAATTATAAATAATAATAATTGTATCATTAAGAAGTTCCGCTTCGGCTCCAATTTTGAAAAGTTCACTGTCCCCTTTATAATCATCCATACATGCACAGGCAGGCAGATTGGAAAGGAAGTGAGGCTCGGACAAGACTCTTTGTGGAGTTGAGCAGCTGCGAATAACGCAACAGAATAATCAGTATTAGCCAAAAAAGCAGCATTGGTTGGTGTGACTCTTTGGGCATGAAACAAAAAGTTTAAAATTGCGTGTGGTGCGGTCAGCATTGTCGTCCTTCTTTATTAAGCTCCTTGCTTTCAAATGGCTTCTGACCTGACTTTCTCAATACCCATAGTCTCAATAATTCATTTAAAATATTGCAAAGCACATTTCTAAAACTTAATGTGGTCTCAATGAATTTCGGCTTAGAATTCTAAGAAACTGCGTACTCTGGAAGAGATCTAAAGAGAGTATAGGAATGTAAGGAAATAAAAGACCCCCAATTCCAACCTCAAGCACCAACCCCAGTCACTTTCTCTTCATGCAAAAATAAGTAGAGCACCACACACACAGCAACGAGCGAAGGGAAAGAGGAAAGAGGGTTCGATATTCGGGAGAAAACCCGAGATCTACTTTACACCCAGAGCCAGCAGCAAAATTGCTACAAACGAAACACACGTTGAACTCAACTTTCACAGATAACAAAGTCCAATCTTTCTTTCTTTCCAGTGTCCTCCTCTCTCACTCTTCGCTTTCTCATACTTCTGTGAACTGTGAACAAGTTTAAATGTGTTTGCATTGCAGGAGGGAGGAAAGATTGTTCAAAATAATTTTAATGACATTCCACCCATCGACTAAGCACAGATGATGGAAAAAATTATCTCCTCATCAGCATCTTCAACTTTCTTTGAACACAGTCAAAATTTACAGGTGCACAATTTTTGCGACAAAAACAGGAAATAGATTTATTTGCTTTCGTAAGATGCGAGCCAGCCAAGCCGCAAAAAACATGAGACGCAGTCATTACCATCCCCATATCCACAGCAAACTAGGGAGTGCGTTGTTGTGCAGGATTAGTGCCAATGCCGAATGAAGGGTGAGGGTGAGTGTAAAACTATGAAACTTGAATTCAGAGATGTGAAGGCCCATGACAGTGATTTCTCCAACGGAAAGTTGCATCTTCTTTACTGCTTTCAATGCTTTACTACACTGCCTACCTTCCTTTTCTATTGCACTTGAGTATGCAATCTTGTATTATGCTGGTCAGTTGTGCTTATTTTTCTCTTGTGCCTTAAAGGATTGAAATGGGGGAAAGTGAGATTTTTTTATCCATAAATGTTTGTACGCATTGTGTTAACCGGAATTTAGAAAGACCATATTAATAAAATTATTTTTTGATTTAAAAAAGAAATGACTGAGGTACACTCATGCATTGCATGTAGATGTAACTTCTGGAATTCAATCAATTTATACTATACGTATATCTTATTTCATCCCCATAATTCAAGCATTTATTGCCCAGCACGTTGAACTCGGCACGCAGACTTATGTAGACAAAGTTGCAAATTCCCATGTGGTTCTTGGTTCTACTTCATATGTGTATGATTGCAATTGCGTTATAAGACGTCATAGTAATAATGGCAGTAGAAACTGTGGATGACAATTCAAATATTAAAAAATGTTTGATGTCAATTTGAGCCGGATCCAAATAAAATTTCTTGGAGAGAAAAGAGACTGGCATTGTCAATTGTTGTGTCAAGGAAGAACAGACCGAAAAACAAACTAATGCGCCAGCCAAGTATAAATCGCCGTGGTTTGTATTGTGTTCATTTCAAACGTCAGACTGAAATTTAGCTGAGGTAAAGTGAAGCATACAAAGTTATTCATTTGTAACAGAAACAAAATGTTTCTGTGCCATTGAATTAAGAGGAACACAGTTGAGACTGACAGAGCACCAGGGCGAAAAGAAAAGGGTAAAGGAAAAATACATATTATCCTCCCGTCGAACGCAATAAATTGCAATTGCTCAATTGCCATAAGAAGATTTAACAACCAGAAAACATGAATGAATGATGAATGAACGAATGAAAAATAAACGAGTCTGGCGGAAGCTGGATGTTCATCCAGCGGAGGAGAGAGTGAAAGAAAGTAAAATACTTGAATCGTCGTTACATATTTAAAACTTGTGTGAAGAAATAGACAAGTAGTAAGTAAACATATCATATCGTATCAGAAGTAAGTAGTGAAGCGAGTGAAAGTAAAGCAAAGGAAGTGAAGTAGAATGAATTTTGGAAAAGTGAAATGAAGACGAAGAAGATAGATATGTATATACTTTCATCCAGCAAAAGCGGATGGAGAGAGGGTCGCTTTTAGCTGTAGTTGGTTTTGGTGCTGGTGCCGGATGGATATTATGGATTTGGCAGGAGATGTCTGCCTGTTTTGCTTTGCTTTTGCTCCACGTCTTCGACCGCGATACGATATTACTCTATAATACGACACAACAACCAACGCAACCAAACAAAGAGAAGAGGAAAGGAAAGAGAGAACCACACGACAGTGTACCATTCCATGCACTATGTTATATGAAGCAGAGAAAAATTGGAAAGCTGAAACGCTAATGAAATGATGCATAATTCAGAGACCTTTGCTTTTACTTTCCCCGTGGCAGCCGAATGTATGAGGGAACAAGTAAGTAAGTAAGAGCAAAGGGTTCCTCCGTCAACATCCCACCACGTCCTATACAACTTTGAAGAAGTGGTAACATAGAAATAATTCCCATTATTATTCTCTCTTTCTTCAGAGATCATAATAACATTGCATCTTGCCCTGTCATGATCATGATACGAGTTGCAGGCGCATGCATCTACGATATTTTCGTGATATGTTCACTTTCGAACGAGACAAAAAAAGTCACCAGCAAAATAAGTCTAGAGTGAAAGTTTTACTTCCCCTGATTGTGAGTGCATTTCATAATAATACAAGTGAAAGACTATATAGTAATATAAGTGATAAGAAAAAGACTGATGCATGTTTTCTTGTCTGCTTTTAGTAGGTTTGGCTTAGCAAGATTAAACGCCTTGCTGGTTAAGTGGAGTTGGACATGGAGCAGTTTAAACTTACCATTCATCTTTAGTCATCAAACTTTACTGTATTTGAAAATTTCGAATGAGAGGAGAGTTAGTAGTACACTTGAACTGATTCATTTTTTCAAAGATAAAGACATGCAGCTTAATTTGTCATTGCAACCGTACAGGCTTTTTTTTGTTCTTTCATTAAAGTATAATATCCTGATGACAGTCCTTGCCACACAGGACAAGACAAAACGAAATGAAATAAGTAGAGACGAATAAACGGAATGGAGTAAAAAATGAAAGAGAAAAGTAAAGTAGGAGAAAGTTATTGCAATCAGCAGCAGTGGATGGAAGAAGATGATGATAGAATTAAGAAGATAAAGGAGGAGAGAGACTCTGAAAAGAACGAGGGCAAGATTTCCTTAGTTTTCTTTTCTTAATTTCTGTGGTACATTGTGAAAGCTGGGCGAATAGTCCAGTAGAAATGGTAGTGAGACCTGCTTCAATGTCCGTCTCTACATCTGCCTAATTAAGTCTTACTTAATGCCATGGTTTCAACTTACCCCATATGAGACTAAAAGGATTCCCTACCACCAGTAGAACCAAAGTGTCGCACTGCCGACGACCGTTCAGAGAGAAAAGGACGGACGGCCGTACAGTTAAAATGCGAAACTTTGCTGCTTATGACTCTAGCGCGTGCAGAGAGAGGCTTGCACATGTGTAGCGTATGTATATGTATCAAGAATACAATATTATATGGACGTGGCTCTGGCTGTGTTATGGCATGGGGCGGCATTGCTTGATACGCAAGCCATGAAAAAGTTTCTAATCTGATGAAGATGATGAAGAAGAAGACCAAAAGAGAAAAGAGCGGAGGAGAGTCAACTGGAACAATAATATCAGAGCTCAAAAAGTTTGAAGAGTCGAGTGTTCCGTTTTTTGTTTAGAATGACAATAGATAAAAGGAAGAAGAAGGGAAATAGAGAAAAAGGGGAAAAGGGAGAGAGAAGAAGAAGTATATGATAGCATAATTAAATGTAATTAATTCCCTTTTTAATTGTTCTCTCTCTGACTTGACTGTCTCTCCAACTCCTCAACGACAGTAAGTAGTCTTCCTCTTACCGTTTCTTCAACCGATTGTATAGCAGATACACTCACTATTGTATTATCTACTTTCCACCACCCAAGCAGACTCAAACTCAATTCCTCCAACCTTTAAAACACACAACGATGATAACTATCCCTTATATATTATGTCATCTTTTTATTTCATCGTCTTAAACTCTTCTGACTGTCTCTACAATAAAATTCTATCGCAGCCTTCTTTTTTTACATTTTCCACAGACCCAAAACTTATTGCCCTCAAAGTCTTTAACTCGAGTGGGAGTTGCGGTATTATCATACGATGATGTACCACACTCACACCTTGGCGGACAGAATGTCGCTTTAAAAGATTTTCGTGGGCAAAGCCAAGAACTGGACAGGAGTTCAAAGCAAGTCAATATTAAGCAAGCTTATAACGAAAGCCTTTTATTGTTCAGTTTTAATATATCATTGTAATCATCTAGTTTGCCTCTTCTTCACCAATTAAATTAAGAAGAATATAGAATGTGCAGGTTCAAAGTTTTAAAAGCGGATGAACTCTAGTATTATTTTATTGCCGGGATTCTATGCAGTAGTGAGGCTGCATGCATAAAGTCTTCTCATTTCAATTACTTTGGCTTCCATTTTTCATTACGACAGAGAAGAGTCACCATTGAATGGGTAAAGTAAAGCGTATGGTTGCAATGAAATGAAATAATAATTACTGTACGAGAGGAATTAGAGCCAGAATTATTATTATTATTGCCAGTATTATTATTCTCTCCAAATGAACTTGGTCCCCAGAAAGACGTAAAAAGAAAAGTAGGGAAATGAGAAATATTGTTCAGACGAAAAAAGGACAAAAAGAAAGGGTAAAAAGTATTTTCATCTTCGCCAGAGACAATCACGTCGTCTTCCCGTTCCTTACGAAGGAAAGGACTTTACTCGGCATTTGATTCCATAATTCCATAGTCTTGCAATGTTTTTGGCTCGTTTGGTTGGTATTTTGCCAGGTTGACCAGTTTTTTTGTGCAGTAAGCAGTAGTAAATAAATGATAATGATCATAACAATAACGACAAGTTCTTAGCCTACCTATTCCAAGTCTGACTTAATACAACCCTTTGATATGTGTGTACAAAAAAATTTTGGAGGAAAGAAAGATAGCAAGATAAAAATACTGTTCGTATCCTCGCTCAAAAAAATGATGCTGATTGAGGGGCGGGTAGGTTCGAGAGCAGCTATGCCTTTCTTTCGTTTCTTATCCTGTGGCAGGAGAGTGGATCTGCCGTTCTTTATGTAAGTAATTCGGTCCCTTCTTCCATGCCTTCGATCGTGAAGACTTTTGCTGTCATGGTCAAAATTGGATTTCTGTCAAAACTTCAAAACTTGTAGGACTTTTCCTCCCATGATACAGCCATCAGTTTGTTTCCTATTACAATTCCTTGTGTACGAATGAAACTTGGTTGATCATGTCAGTCGTCAGTCAAGAATAGAATGGTTTTGAATTGATCTTCAGTATTACAAGACAGACTCCCAATTTCCTATTATTACTTTTACTTTGCTGGGCTGACGGAGTGAAATTTTTAAAAACCTTAAATTCAGTCTGGTCAAGAAAAAACTTGTTTTCTGAGTCTTTCTTGATCGATCCAAGGAAGGAGGGAGTGAAAGCTATTTTTATCGAAAAGTCAACTTATTATTTCAAAGAATCAACCACACCTTCGACTTGCAATCATATCCAACCTTCACCTGTCACGTTTCATGTACAGTTATAGAGAAATGGAGAAAAGGGCACACGAGTAACTAATTTCTAGTTTGAAGAAAAATGTAATGAGATGAGATATATTTTTTCCATCCATATCCATGGGTTCGTTTTTTTCTCCTGAATTTTAATCAAATCAGATGCAACAGTGACTCTCCAGAATGAGGATTTAAAATGAAAGTTTTTTCACATTTCATACAATTCACTCAATACGCAGAGCATCAAATAATATTTTTTTTATGGCTGAGGGACGGGAATGAAAAGATACGTGTGAAGCAATGGCGTAACATACGCATAAGTATGCATGCGTGGTGACACAGGGCATTGCAATTTGCCTGCTGTCGTCTCTACGTCTTATGCAATCATAATCAACAGATTTATTAGCCATATCGCAGAAGAGTTGGAGAGAGGAAGAAGAAGAGCTGGCAAGGAATTCTTCACATTAAAATCCACACCATAGGCAAAAGGAAAAGGAAAGAGAGATAGAGAATTCCTCTTAAGCTGGCTCCTTTCCTTACTTACGATTTCCCTGCTTGACACCCTCTTTGAAGAAAATTAATTTGAGCTGGGACAAATCCTGAGAATTTCTCCATTGTCTCTCTCTCTCTCTCTCTCCGTCATTTTTACGCAACAACAGGGACAAAACAAAACAAAAGTAAGTTAAGGAATGAAATGAAACGGAATGGATGACAAGCAAAGATGAAATGAAATCAAGGGGAAAATTTGTATTTGCCGTTTTGTTGGTTCTATACTTGTTCCGCTCACTTAACTCATCTCATCTCATCTCTCAGCGAAGCTCAACTGTAACAAGTCTTCTCATCGTGTTTGGAATTGCTAAAAGGAGAAGCACACACAAAGCAACAACAGGAAGGAAAGTGAGATATAAACAAGCATAATATGAGCTTCAGTTCAGCATTTGACAAACCAATTTTCAAGAAGTGAAAAAGTTATTGTGCGACAAAAGCAATTTACGCGACGTCTTCTACATTGCTTTACTTAACTTCAGTTTGTGTGCGGCCAAAATGAATGAAGAGTGGATGTCTCGCGCCATCCAATCGACAGTACGTCATTCCTACAGTCTTGGGAGTACGAATGTGTAACTACCCAAAAGCGTAAGTAAAAGTAAAAGTGAAAGCACTCTCATATAGAAACAGTTTGAATACGTAAATAAGATACAATGCACAAGACTCGTAGCATGTCTCTTTCTCTTGGCTTCTCTCTCTCTCTAATACATTGAGACCTTTTTGTCATGTTGAGCAATTTGAGCGCTACATCCACCATTAAAAAAGAGTCCCTTATTTTTCCGCTTTTCATTCATTCTCCTTCCAAAGGCAACTCTTGACGCCTCTTGTTAGATATAGAAAGAAGGGAAGAGAGCATGGATATTCATATGAATGTATAGGATTCATCTAGGATGCAAAATATAAAGCTGCATTAAAAGTGAACTAAAGTGCAGCTTCTTTGTCAAATTGATGCAGGCATACAAGCATGGATGCATATTTTAGAACTGATGCTTGTTTTTACTGTTGTTGATGCCGCATTTACATTGTAACATGACAATCATATCACATCATATTGCAGACAGATACGACAACCAACCGATGCGACACGACCCTAGTGTAATGTTTTCATTCAATCATACCGTTTTTCATCCATGATCATTTACATATGTAATATGTACTTACTGCCTGCCTACCTTCTCCTCTCGTTTTGGTGGGTGGCAGGGTGTATGAGAGGAGGAAGGAGCGAAGGCCACATTAATTTTTAAAACATACTCGAAAGAGGGTGAATTGAACTAAAACTGAATTTCTCTCTTCCTCTCTGAGAGAAATGAATACAAAGCATTAGACTGGAAAGATGCCTTTCACTCCCTGTTTCTACTTATGTTTCTCGTTTCGTTACACGTATGTAGCTTTACTGATCAATAAATACTGAGATGCAAATATGGGAAATGAGGTGGAATGGAATACACTCAAGTTGGAAGGATGTATTACACACACATAAGGCCAGAAACCAACCCTCCACACAAAACAAGCGTCAAACATCAACAGGGTGAAAGCATATATTGTCATTCAATTGCAAATAAGTAAACAAACAGCTTACTGTTCCCTACATTGTATGAGTCTCTGACGTTTCACTCAGGATGCCAGGAAAATTAAACCAGTCAATTAGCTAAGTAAGCGTTGATCGAGTTCAACGAGGGGCAAGTTTTTGATTTCTGTCGAAATTTTTCACTGGTCACCACTATTGCATTTCACTCCAACCTAATAAAAACATACATATCAGACCAGTAATATTCTGGTGTTCCATTTTTCTCCATGCGTAGCTTCCCTTTTCTCTGAACATAACGTATCAGAGGATAAGATGCCCCTTGAGATATGTAAATGTTATACGAAGCAGTATAAGTTTTGATGCAGCACAAGAAAGGCAGAGAGAGGCTGAACCGGACCCTCTCTTCTTCCTTTTGTACTTCCTGAATGAAGGAAGAAATGACCAATAAAGCAGGGATTTAGGTGCCGTTTCAACTTTCAATGCCCATTATGTTTTTCTGGTCCCTGTACAGCTTCATGCGTTCAGGTATATTGGATCAAATGCCTTAACAGAGAATGACACAGGAAGGCAATTTAAATAATGACCTAATAATAACGTAATTGCTAGCGTCAAATTAATTTTCAGTAGCTGAAAGGGACTTTTTTTTACAGCAACAATCATGATCCCTTATCAAAGGTGTCAATCACGCTAACCGTTATTTTTCATAAACGCGGGGCCAGTTGATACAAATGAAAGGTTCTCCAACATACCTACGTAATTGTATGCATATGAGCAATGGGACTATGCCACGCATGGGGCCATGTACGTTTGGATGAGCCTTCTCACGAAGAAGAAGAGAAGACGGTAGAGAAAGAGGTCATAACAATAATGAAGACAAGATTGAGTTTATGAATAAGATTAGCGAGTGGGATGAAATGAACGAGAAACGGTAGAGACGGCAGTTTGTGGCTTTTTGGGAGTGGAGAAAGCAGGCAAGGAACCAAGGCGAAGGAAGAGAGAGTGAAAGCAAGGGAAAGTGGAAGGAAAAGATGATAAAAATTTAGAGCCTATAAAATACGATAGACACACGCAGGTGGTGCGCAAAAATAGAAAGATGCAATAGACAGATATGTAGACAGTACGCTTTTCTGTGATTGGGTTGGATTGGCTCGCATGCCCCAATCGATTCGGTCACTTTCCAATCGAAATGTTCAATTGGAGCTGGAGCAGTGGGTGGTGAAACCCCTTTGAGGCTGAAAAAAGAAAATCGACGAATCTCTCTTCTCCCAAAAAAATCGATCGACTATATCTTGGCTGATCGACTTGCCCAACATGCGCTCAAGAAGTTCACCAACGACTTTCTTCAGCGCAGACTGCATCCTCTACACACAACCCATCCTATCCTGCTTTCTCCACAATATGTATATACACCACTACCACCACTTCTTCTTCTTCTTCTCTCCTCTGCCAAGCCAGCTTCTCTCTTCAACTCTTCTTCTCTTCTTCATCGATTTTATTTTCTCATACCTTCTTCTTCTCCGTCTTCTTCTTCTTCTTCTTCTTCCTTTTCTTAAGTCTAACCAAACAACCGTCATTCTCTTCTCCAACACATACACAACTTATCCAATACATCCACCACCATCACTACCATTTTACTTTCTCTCCAAGTGTATCTTTTCATTTTTACATGCACACTGCCCCCACCGACTTGGTCCCACCATCCCTGTCACTTCCAATTCAACATCAATCTCACTCCTTCTCCCTCCGTATCTCTCTCTCTCTCGCTTCCTTCCTTCTTTCTTTCTTATTTCCCTCATATGCCCCAACGCCATTTTATATTTCCACGTGTGTGTCATGTTAAAGCTCCTGCTTTCACCGGAAATCCTTGCTTTCCCTTTTTCTACTTTCTCCACCTGGGAGAAAATTCAAATGCCACGTCAATCAGTCGAGAGAGAAAAGTAATTAGCCAAAGATTAACCTCCTGCATAATGACAGCTAGGCGAGGGACATGGAGTTGTCAAAAGTGTTTAAGCAAGTGTGAAATTGCACCGAATAGACTGCATCTGCCGCTGTCAACCCATAAATGGTGAAAATGGGCATTAGAATATGGCAGCAGTTAAACGATGCAGTTTGCTCCACGTTACGTTCCAAAACTCGTCTTTATTACATTGCTTGCACGCTGTCCTTTCGCTCTATTCCTCTCGCCCTGGTTGTTCCAAATCTCCGGCACGGAGGAGTATCTAGCATTGGAACTTTACATTTAACTACTTGCTGTGGCAGTGGCGGTGGTGAAAGGCTTTGCGGTGTCCGTCCGGAGAAAGTAAAGTCGCGGTGTAAAGTTAAAGTCGGGCTATTCTGCAAGTCAGAATACATTGTGTTAAAGTCAGGCAGATCAGCCAAGTCTGGCATTATTACCACGGCGTTTCATATATGCTCTACGAACCCAATGTGGTAGTTTAACTTTGGAGTGAGAAAGACACGAATGAAAGTGCACATACCACCAAAGAGGAGAGAAGACGCAGCGTAGTATTGCAGCCTCTGTCTGTCCCATTCTCATTCCGCATTGCATAATATTGCATGCATTTGCCCCTCTATTATGCACAAAGTGGTATTATGTACCATGCTTGGGGGTGCTGGTTGAAGGAATTGCATGGTTTGAACTATGTGCAGAAAGAAAGACGTAATGGCATCAAGAGAAGAGACAACATTAAAAGGACAATAAACTTAAGTCAACTGCATACTTAAACCATTTCAATGTCCAATGAATATTTCAATCAAAAGGTATATGCACAACATAAAAATTTCAATCGTCGCAATTTCACGTCTATTACATGCCTCATTCTTTCTCTCATCCTTTCCCTTTCTCGCTTTTTTCTTCCCCTTTTTTAAATGCACCGTAATATTCAAATTACAATTCATCCCCTTGATGCGAAATATGCACAATACAATTCATCGCGTCGTAAACAAATATGTGACATGGAAAATAAAGAATTTAGTCAGCAATTTCACACATTGATGGGCATCCCTCCTCCAATAAAAGAAGCAGCTTTAAACCAGAAAGTCAATATTTATGCGACCGTGGTTATTGACGCTTACCCGTTTCCGTGGAATTATTCTATACGGAAACGGGGTCTTCGGGATGTTTGTTGGATTGCTGGTTCTGCACAAAAGTGAAATCATTCCAGTGTGGGTTGCCGTACAAAAAAAAATAAATTTTAACTTAGATATTCAAACTTTAGAGATATTAGTTCGTTGTGGTGGTGCTTAGTAAATGCGTTCTATTTAAGAGGTGAAGTGAATTTGAATGAAATACAAAGTCGAGGAGAAGAAATGAATGACATAGAAGAGAACCAAGAACGATCCATTAGCTCGGTTTAGTTTTGTTAGTTTAAATGGATTGAATTGAATAAATGTTCCAGTTGGCTGATCATTCACGATTGCTTCTTTCTTTCTTTCGTTCTTTCTTTTCTTCCCTCTTCTAGAGTTTATAATGCATGATTATTTCTCACAACTTGATTTGACTAAAGGGTGGATGAATGGTACGAGGAGAATAGAAGTAAAAGTGACTGACGGAAAACAAATCAAACGGTACAGGATTGGATCGGATGTGGAGGGATGATGGGGAAAATCCAGAGTCTTTCAGTAATGTAATAATAAAGCACAAGGCATGATGATAAGTTTAATGCGGGATATGTTTTATAAATACTGGTGGCTTTTATTGTTGTATCATGCCGAATCGACTCAACTGTTTGAGTTTAGAAAAATAACAAACAACTTTTATGCTTACTTATTTTGGGTAGTTATACTTGGAACTGTAAAGTTTAAATTGTGACAAAAGAAGAAATTTGTGAAAATAAGACCAATAAAAGGAGTCTATCAATTCAACACAGGGATGCTTTTTATTTGAACTGCATTAGATTTTCCATAGATCAATCGGGGCAAAAAAAAATTAAAGGAGCCAAGCCGAGAATCATTGTGCAATAGAAAAAGACCACGCACCAGCAACGAATAAATACCAAAAGTGTGAGTGAGTGAGGGAGAAAGGATCAAGAGGAAGATGAGGATGGAAAATGAAGAAGTGATCACGAAATTGAAGAAAGGTTTGGTCAATGTATCACGACATATGGTCATCTTCTTCATTCAATTCAAAGGAACAACGAATTTTTCGATTTGTCATCCTTTCCCAATATTACCATGTGCCCATTGCATAAGGAACGTCAGATGGATGGAAAGAAGGGTCGACGATACGCTTGGTACATAAAAATGTAATGGATTTTTACAATTCATGGATTCTCATTTCTGTTTTTGATGGTCCAACAACCAAGCAGACTTTCATTGTCATTTATCAAGGAGTTCGTGCATTATTCTGTTTTGAAAATTTATTACATGAAATATGAATATTTTACTCAATCTCTGCTACAGGCTTTTTAATAACAAGCCGATGTCTTGCCGTGCCCCAGTCGTCTTCTGCTGTCAATAATCGTTCAACCTTTGTAGTATCACATTAAAACGGTTGATTCTACCAAGGGATTGTTACTGATTTTTGAACATGGTAACAATTACTGCCATTTGATTTACAGCAAACATCACTCTCGAAGTTAAGTGCAATAATATCCTGGACTCTCTTTATGTCTTGTTTTATTGCCATCAATTATTCCTGTTGCTCCTGCATTCTGCTTTGTCTTCTGGTGAAGTTAATAGTCAGAGGGAGAAGACGACAATTCTTCCCACTAGAATTAACAGACCAACAAGTAAAAGTAGGTCTGTTCAATTTCAGATTTCGGTTCTCAGGAAGGACGCTGGATTACTTATCGGTGGAAAATACCACGACTTCATTCCGTTGACACGAGGGAATGTTTAGGCATACCTAATATTACTTCGAATGACCACGGTGTAAAAAATTATACTTCAGCTGGATTTAACCGTTCCTTTTCCTTGTTTTTAAGTCTTTTGGTGTCATCATAGGATGAAATTATGGTGACAGCGACAGGAGCCATCAGAGGTATTCCTCCTCAACATGAACATAAAACATCGCTCTTTGTGACCAGAAACAGTCAGTCATTTTGGTTCTGTATTATCAAGTAAACTCTTGTATTAAATATTCAAAAAATATTCAAGGTTGAATAAATTCACCTTGCTTTTGTCTTATGACTTCGCAGAGTCGCACTACACTACTTTACAATGACTGCTTCTACAAGTCTGACTTCCTTTTCCTTGCATGCAACGCGATGAAATGTCATATTATTACGTCGACGATGCGTGCTATTAATAAAGTATTTGTTGAAGAATGGAATGAAAGCCATCAGTTTATTATTGGGAAATGTGGTTCTTCTTTACATATCATGGCTTAGATAGCATTGGGATTAAACTCTTGGTCACGGCATGGCAAACTGAACTGTCTGTCTCTTCTTCTACCAGGTCTCTCAAATTTATCATTATTACAACTATTGCACATCCGGTCATTAAAGACAATGGGTGAACAACAAGAAATTGCTTTGCGATGTAATCTTTAATTACACCATTTCTGGCTGTTTTGTTGCCAGCCTGTCCTTCCCAATTCAATTTGGAACTGAACTGAACTAAGAACCATTGTCTATCAATTGATTTTTTGACATTTAAAGGGAAAATTACACAAAAAAATAGGGAATGCGTGAGTAAGCATCAAGAAGACATTCTGTGTTATTAAAAATGTAAGAAGGATGAGGCGATGACTGCAGAAGAAAAGAGATTTGTGCCGTAAAATGAAATTGATGATATGATACTGCTATCGTGTTGACGCTCATGATTGCTGCGAAGGATGAAGGGGCTAAGGAAAGATGATGGGAATGGGAATGAATTGAATTGAAATAAAATGAAATAAATGAATTGAATTGTCAGTTGGCTCATTCGTCCGTCGTTCAGTTCAGTAACACTTTGTTGTTTCCCATAAAGAAACAGCAGAAGGAAAGAGGAAAGAAAGGTATGGAATACGTGACATGACAAGAAGTTGGGAAGTAGTGAAGCGAAGTAGAAGAAAGTGACGTGACACAACTATTAGTTTTGACCAATGTTACTTAACTTTGGATGTCGGCTACCTGTTCAATTAATGAGTAATAATAAAATCCTATCCTCCTTGGCATGTCTTGCCACCATCTCCAACAACCCTCTTTGCTTTGCCAACTTCTCCACACACTGAACTGCCTCTGCCTCTCTCATTCTGCCAGCCATACGAAAAAATATGACACGCCACTCCGTCGCTACTTAAATCCTCACTTCTTTCTGTCTGCCTCTGCTACCGTGCTTACTTTCATTTTTTACCTGATTCCGCTTTTTTATCCATAAATTTAATTTAATTGAACTGGGCTGAGGATTAGAGAGTGTGAGAGCGAGGATAAAATCAACTTCGATTATACGCATCCATCATCAAAAGTATTCAACTTTGCCACATCCACCAAAGACTCTTAACCTCCTCAAAATGTTCTCAACTACCCAAAAACCAATATAGCCAAAAAAAACAGTCATGTCACTTTTTGGGGTAAGATGATCCTTAACCATCTTCATCCAACATTGAACCTTTATGAGTTGTCACTTGGAGATTAGTTTCAGAAGATGCAGTTAAAAGTGGAATAGACGTTAGAGACACAATTCAAAATCAAGTAATCAAGTACACATTTGATTTGTTGGCATAAAAAGCGAAGCTCATCATCTTGTCATTGTGATCGCATTGGTCTTTTTGGTCGCCTTCCCCTCCTCCAATTTTTTCCCCGTGAAGGTGGTTTTGGAGTGGTGGTGGTGAATGGTTGTATAGTTATAGGTAATAACAAAGAGCTGGGGCAATAACATTAACTTTATTATTACAGGGGGTGTGTAATTCTGATTCTTCTTTTTTGATCTTCATTTTCGATTCCTTCGTGGAACCAAATCGCATCACGGGCGAGTGATGCAGATTATCATAATTTTTTCTCCCGTCTTTTCTTCTTCTCACACTGGCAGTGGTCAATTGCATGCTTGCCGACAAATAAATCTATTCTTCCTCATTATTATTGCTACCCCAACAACTACCAGAATGATGTTCCATCATCATTGTGCAGCACTTTACCAGTTACAACTCATTCATCCATTCATTCATCTCTTCGTGAGCAAATTCAATTTCGATTACTGAGGAGAGAGGGTAGTAATAATAATGACTAATATTAACGTCTTCATTGGCCAACCAAAAATGTAATACCGTGGTGGTGGCAATAATAATAATAATAATAATAATGGCACGAAGAAAGTGACTAATGAAAGATTGTGAATAGTTCTAACAGTACTAATCTCTGCTTAAATGTTCATTCACGACGATATGTATACCTAGATATATATCAGTCTTCAAGAAGCGGTCGCTTTGTTATGATTCAACA
>JAQIWU010001466.1:0-16324 GCA_034696445.1 Isotomiella minor
AAGTTTTACCTTCACTTTTGACTGAAACAAGCGAATATTAATTTCAAATTATTCTTCTTTTTTTATTATTTATGACAAATCGTTGAAACCTATGAAATTGTGCAGAATAAATCTTCAGTTAGTTTTGCTATTTTGCATCTTTTTCAAACCGCAAAAATTACTTAAGCAGGAAGAAGAAGGGGCACAATGACTCTTTTGGTTCCCTGCTTCGATGATTCATAATACCAATTCGTCATCAGAAAGTAGTGTATTATTTATTTATTATTTGCACTTTTACTTTAATCCTCGACATTGACATGAAGAAAAGATTGGAGTCTGAGTCTACGTACCTTTGAAAGGCGACTTAATATATTTTTAGGTTTGTTGTAACTTAATCCAAGAAAGTTGTGCCAATGTCAATGCAGCATTTGAATCTGATGATGATGATGATTGTGCTATTAATTTCAGGAGAATGGGACCCATCCAAATGCGTAATAAAGAATAGGACTTCTGAAGACATCAGATTTAAGCGAGCAGCAATACCAGGTCAGTTCACTTTTGTCACTTTCTCTTAACATCCATCCATCCATTCCATCCATCATCAATCTCAATCTCGCTTTACTTGTCTCAAAGTGTGCTTCGTCTAAAAGCTCTTACAATAATTTGCAATTCCAATTACAGTCCAAAAGAGGCAAAGAGTAGAGTGAAGCTGAGAGATGAGATGAGATGATCGTAATACAATAATAACAACAACAATGATGATAATTAAAGCCCTTAGGATTCATAATAAATAATCATGAGCGAATATGATGAATAATGAATAATAGAGGAAGGAGTGAAGTCAACTTTTATCTTTTCAAATATAGACACTTCACAGTCGAAAGTCACTTCTTAGAGAAGTGGGTAATCGTAATTGGCATGAGCCCAAATTGAATGAACTTGAAGAATTAGTATTGTTATCGGTCAAAAACTTAGAATCAAAATCAGAGTTGGTAATCTTTCAACATCAACATCAATGCCAAACCAAAAAAGTAAGTCGGTTTGAAAGCTGAATTAAAATTAGGGTCTGAAATATTGGTAGTGGTAATACTTACAATTTATACCTGTCCAGAATAAATGCCTACAGATTCCAATCATGCACAAACAAAACTAGAGCAAACCCAAAGCGCCTAAAGTAATAATTAACATTTCAAATTAATTTTTAAAGCCGAAGAGGAAGACGCATTTTTCAATTCAAAACCGAACTCATCCTCCTTTCATTGCGTAATTAATTTTCACACTTGCCTTGTCTTCACGCCTTTGTGTTAGATTTGGAAGACTTGACATGACATGTGGGAAGAAGAATGATGGATCTAGAACAGAGAGTTTTGTATTTTGATATGAACAAGTGTGATGCTTTTTGGACATCGAAGATCAGAAGTAAAAATATGATTTATGATTTTTTCTGCACAAGCCACCATGATGAGTTATGGATGTACAATAGTAGGTAGTGTCAGTGTGTATTTTAATGATGAACGATTTTGCACAAAACTTTAATTCACAATTTGAAACTTGGGCCAGAAAGAAAGAAAAGAGAACATATCGTGAGAAGCTAGGGGGTATCAGGATTTTTTTGACAATTTGACTCATCAAACAAAAGCAAACTTGTGTGAACGAGCATAATTTCCTTGCGGTGCAGTGTTTGTCCTTTAAAAAATAAAACCAGAAAAGGCTAAATGTTGTGTGCAGAGCTTAAAAGTCAAAGTGGTGGTGAATTGAATTGAATCAAGTGGAGCAAAGTAAGTGAACCTTAAAATTAGATCAGTCCTGTCCTCCCTCACAGAAGAGTGTCTGACAAAAATGAATCGTTTTAATGAAGGGTGACGATGGTTTGATAGATTGTTACACTATTGTGTCCTACTGTTGTTGACTTGCCACAAGAAAGACAAAAGGAACTCATGCACAAGTAGGTGGGCTCGCTCGAAAGGTGTTATGGAAGTTTGAGTGATGATGATGATGAATTATTATTGGTTTTGATGAAGAGTTTGCAAAAAAAGGCAGGACAAGGCTAGCTAAAGTTAATTGATAAAACGTTTTCCTATAACGATTAATTAATTGGCAGCACTGTAGCATTCTTATGAGGTCAAAAATGGCAAAAAATACAAACCGTCTTTGGGTTGGCTTTATGTGCATAATAGAAATCGTGGGAATTTTTAATTCATTGTCATTTAATTGTGCTTAACTGACGTTGACGTTATCCTAGCACAAATATTTTACCACTACCAATGCAAGCCGACACGACAGAAGATATATCTGCTTTATTTAAATTAATTGAAGCACCATAATTTACGGCGTCTAAGCGGTGAAAGAAAGCATTCATCAATCATACACATAAATGCAACGCTTCTTCTTCCTCTTAACTTTCCATAATTTTGCTGGACTTTTCCTTCCTTGATGTCTTTAATTAATAGAATAATAATGTACCACTTAACTCCCTTCCAATTTCTATACTTTACATAACAAAACTTTTTGCCTTCTTGCTCTTTTCTGTATACACTTTTTTTGCTTTGTCAATCTCAACTTACCCCACTACTACCCTTTCAATATCTAGGATCATTCCTTGCACAATAATTACTGCCTATTTCCATAAATTAAACTCAACTAATTTATTTGCCCAAATCTATTTCAACTTCAAGTTTTCACGCGTTTATTTATTGCATGCTATTTATTTTAGTCATGAATATGAATGAGTAGTTTTTCGATAATTCAATTTCTTGCATGATTAGAATACTACTTAATTTAGGGCACAGTATGAAATTTTTTATAGCCGGTTTTAGACATTTGTTCAATTCAAACAGAAAATTAGGTTGTCAAAACCCCACCCACTTCGCACAGCGTGTGTTTTTATAGCACACTTTGGTCTTCTTCAATTCTCTTTAATCACACTTTCTTTACTTCTTCTTTCTCTCTGTCTCTGTCCCCTTTAGATTTTGGAGATGCGTCCACCACCTACTTCACTCATGAGAGAGCCAAGAGTCGTCCCGTTGGCTTGTTGTCCACTAGTTTGGGGGCATTTGTTAATTCTGGTGAGTGGAGCTCTGGAGGTTCGCCTCTGAGGTTGAGATTGTCTATAGCTAATGGATTGCGTTTAATTCTCAGGGACGACGACGGAGTATCTCACCAAGGTTCTAGGAACGTACATCAAGGGCACTTACGCACGGATCATTTCAACATCTTCCAAAGTCTACCACGCCATCCCCACGACGGAGGCTGCGGTGGGTCCTGACGTACGTCCAACTGGATTCATAGCCTCGACAAAGTCCACAGAGATCAATGGCTATGCCACAACAGTGCATAATACGGACTTTTACCGAACCTACATCGATGGAACCTACGCCCAAGTCGTGTCCAGTTCCTCCGAGGTTAAGTTCCCGACTTGGTACACGGACAAGATTGAAGGGTCCATTGATCCCTCGAGTTCTTCCGGACAGAACAGAGTCTACCCCACCCACCTCCCTCAAGACCTGAGAGGAAGCTTTTTGGGGAACAATAATAACGTGGTTCAGTCCCGAGCTTATGCGTCAGTGGGAGTCATTGCGGAAGGGGAGTTGGATAAGATCCGAGCTCTTAAGCCAAACGGGAACCAAGAGCTCAAGGTGACTGGGACCCATGGGAAATTTGTCCACTCGGACCGAGCTCATGGGGATGAGACCACCTACAATGTTTTCACCGGAAGTTATGTCCAGAATTCGAAAACCTTCCTCTTCTTCTTTGGCAATACCGTCATCGATCCGACCCGAGCTTTTGATGGAGATGGGACTCAAACCAAGCCCACAATCATGGTTCAAGAAGGACCCAACTCAAGAGTCGTTGTGGACATGTCAAGCAACTTGAAAGTGTTTATCCCCTCGTCCAACAGTAAAATCAAGGTGGACGGATCCCTGCTCGGGGGAGAGGAAATGTCTGGAGTGTTGGTAGAAATCGAAGGGTCTGAGACCCCGACAGACATTAGCGTGGATGGTGCTGAGGAGATGCACACCCCAATGGACCCAAGGATTGACATGATAACAATGACCCTGAACCAGAGGGTTTCCTCCTCTAGCAGCTCTTCCTCCAGCACGAGCCGAAGCCAAGTGTCACGAAGCGGGGCTCTCGACGATAATGAGATCCCACAAGGAAGAAAAGCTCCTTCTGGAAACGACCAAGTCATCGATCCTTCCAAAGCAGAGTCTCACTCCCTTCCAACCTTCACTGTGGGGCAACCTGATAAAGACGAGTCTTCCGACGACACTCCCCCTAAAGTACTCCTTATGGATTCAAGCGAGTCCACTACGAGGGGAACTGTAGTCCGGCTGGGGGCTCCCGTGTTCATGAAGACTACAGAGAACACTTCACCCCGGACCAGGTCAGAAGACCGTATCACCGCCCTTGGCTACACCCAACAGAAGAAGAAGAACTCTCTCCTCTCAAGCAACGCCAACTTAAACGGGAGGTACCCCATGCCCAACAGAAACCATAGGGCCTTTGCAGGGATGTTTGACTCTGTCTCGAAAATGAACGATGTGGACATAGACTTGCAGGGGGATGCCTCCACGGGTCGAGCTACGGTGACTTACGTCGGCTTTGCTGATTTCACAACCACGGTTGGAAACACCGTCATCGTTTTCATGCCAAGAACCAAAATGCTGGAAGATTTGAGCGTGCATGCGTCCAAGACGGTGGACCCCTCAGTTGAACCCACCCACTACGACTACACCACGGAAGGATCGACAACGTCATCCACGACCGAAGGGAGCAGCACAACCGAGGAGGATGAACACATCCAGTTCTCCGTATCCAAGGTTCAAGGGAGAAAGGTGGACCATCACAGCAGCAGTATCCGTGATGACGATACCACAACAGAGGTCAGCCCCACAGAGTCCTTAGTGTCAGGGAGGGAAACAGTCATCATTTCCCAACCCAAGAGGGTTGACTCTAGCAACGTTCAAAAGCCAAAAGTACGTCCCTCCTCATCTGCTGCGTCGGAACAGAGTCGGCTAAACTCCCTCTTCTCCAGCCCGAGGCCCAAGTTTGTTCCAAAGTCGTCCAGGGCATCCGCATCGTCAGACCTAAGTCCCGTCTCAGCGTCCCCCGTCTTTAGAAAGCCGAGTGGTTCATCCTCCTCCATCTATCAAACGGCAAGCACGAAGGTGTTCCAATCCGACGTCCTGAACCCCACCGGTTTAGTGACCTCTGTGGATGGGACCATTGTGAAGGAGGGGAAGACCACCCTCTTCACATCCCTCGTGTATGGAACCTTCATTGGGAAAAGCTACGCTCAAGTTATCAAGAGCACGAGTCGAGTTGTGAAGGATGACGCTTCCGCCTCAGTCGACCAATCCACAACCCCCAAGTCTCCCATAAGACCGACTTACGTCTCCCGATCCATTGCACCCAAACCACCAAAGTCCGCTGTTCCAGTCTACTATGAGTTCAGCACGACGCAGTCCTCTAATGACGAGGATGTGGAAACCACAACTCCTAGAGACGAATCCACAGTCCGAACCACAACTTCCACTACCAGCTCGTCCTCCACCACGGAGAAGGAGGACTTGGAAGTGACGAGTCCCGGGTCCGTCGACTTGGAAGACTCTTTTGATGATAACGACCTGACAACCACCACCACGACTTCCTCCTACGACGACGAGGAGGACGACAATGAGATTGGAAGGAAGAGAAAGGTTGCAGGGAATGCAAAGGATCAGATCATAGTTGACTTGGAACCTTCCCCTGTCACAGCCCTGGAAGAGGAAGGAACGGAGGAAGAGGATCAAACCATTTATGTCACTCGAACCCTCCCCACAACCATCTTCAGGACTTTCACCTACTTTACCACTTTCTTCATCCCTGAGGAGGGTGAAACTCTGACTAGGTAAGGAATATTAACTTTTATCATACTTTTTTCTGTACTGACAAATTCCTTTGAATGTTTCCAGCGTGGCTTCGCGAGAAGTGACGAGCAGTGCGGTTGGCCTAGTCAGGAAGACTTTCACCAGCATCATCCCATCCGTGAGTAAGAGCAAAGAGGGTAGTGTGAAGGCATCCGATGCTCCAGTGGTGGACAAATACAAGAAGAGACCGTCCAAGGACAGCAGTAGCAGTAGTAGTGTGGCAGGGTCCCAGGTCATCTACAAAACCCTGTACACGACTTACACGTACTTGACCACCTTTTTCAGGTAAAGAGTACTAAAAGTTAATCCTTGCAGCGTTTACTAAATATTGCTTTATTTCGTTCAGTGGGGACACTTCAAGCGTGACATCCCGAGAGGAGACAGTGTCCAACGTCATAACGGTCACTTCAGAACTAGGGGCAAAATCCAGCAGCTCTGTCATAATCAGCCCCACCTCCAGCCTCCGTCCTTCCTCAAGGGGCTTTAAAACCGTGATTCCACGAGCGTCCACTGCGTCTCAAGGTGGCCAGACCAACAATGTCGGATCCTCTTCTTCTTCACCATCCAAGATTTCCGGACCCCGCTCCTCCAACGTGGTTCCATACAGAAAGAGCAGTGCTGCTGTGGAGGACGAGGATGACGATGACACAAGGGCCACGGACGAGATTGAGTATCAGTCCGTGACCAGGACGCTGTTGAGAACCTTCATGACCACCTACACCTATTTCACGACCCTCTTCAACGGCGAGGATACGTCGATCAAGAGTCGAACTGAAGGTATGTATGCAAATTGTTTTGGGGTAGTGTGAGATTGTGTCTATAACTTTGTATTCTATTCCTACAGTCATTACCAACGTGGTCCCTTACGTCACCAAGACCTTGGCCCCCATCACTCCAAGTGCCTCCGTTGTCCCGTTGGCCAGCCAAGGGGAGGAGTACGACGACTCTGAGACCTCCACTGACAGCTCAAATGTCTCCGTTGAAGAAGAACCAGCCCCACTCAAAAAGGGAAAGAAGAAGGAGGACAAGAGCTCTAAAGTAAAGGAGACCACCTTCTTCACGACCTACACCTACCTGAGCACCGTCTTCAAAGGAAAAACAAGCACGGTCAAAACATCCAAACAAACCTACTCCAACGTCGTTGTTTCGGGAGAAACCATCCGGTCAGGGTACGCAGAACCGGTTGAACCCACCAAACTCTCCGGTCGCTCTGCCTCTCCAGCAACAAGGACGAGAACGCCAAAGCTCCAGACCATTACCGCAAACGATCTGGAGACTGAGGAGAAGGAAGATCTTATCACTACCTTGAAACCCGAGCATACCGAGTATGAGTTGGAAGGGTCGGAGGATGTGGGGGTGACGACAAACCGCCCGGAAAATTACGATGAAGATAACAAAGACGTTGATGCTCCTCACAATGAAAAGACCCCACTTTTGGTGACCCACTACACCACCCTCACCTATTACACCACCTACTATAAGGCCGGAGTGTCCACCGTCTCCTCCAGGTTGGAGACAAAGAGTCACGTCGTGACTGAAACGGCAGGAGTGGATGTGGAGGACGTCACGGTGTCTGACAAGGCTCCTCTTCTGTCCACCGTGGACCCATCTTACCCCATCACCTACTTCACAACCTTCACCTACTGGACCACCTCCTTCAAGGGGAGCTCGAGCATAGTGGCGTCCCGGGAAGAGACGGTTACAAATGTGGTAACCCCTGGCTTGGATGATGTTGCTCCAACGTCCACAGTCTCATCTTCCCCATCACCATCCGCCGTGAAGGATAATGAAATCCTCCCTTCCTCTTCGTCTCAGGAAGTTGAGTTGACCACCTTCTACACGACCTACACCTATTTCACCACAAGCTACTTGGGACAAAGTACCATTGTCAATTCCCGCCTTGAGACAGTCACAAACGTGGTGACCGGGAGTCCAACGGTGTTCGCACCCACCCAAACGGCACGAGCCATTGGAACCGTGACCCCAGTTGAGCAAAAAGTGCAGGAGAAGGATGAGTATGAGGACTACGTGACTGGACTCCTGTCCACGACCGTCAGCTCTGAAGTTAAGGACGGAAGGACGACCCTGTTTTCCACCGACGTTTATGGAACAGTCATCGACGGAATCTACGCTCAGGTGCTGGAGTCCACTTCCAAAGTGGTTCAACCCAGTGCGGCTGCCTTCACTCGCTTCTTCCCAGAAGCAACTGAGACGGTCACAGGGGTAGTTTCCGTGAATGAAGGAAAGACCATTGAGGCTGCGAGGGATCGAACGACTTACTACGCCACCACTGCGTATGGAACAGTCATTGACGGTCAGTATGCTCACTTGGTCGAGAGTACGTCAAGCATCAGTGGTGGAGCCACACAAGCCCTGAATGATGATGCAGTGTTGCAAAAGACGGGTCTCGTCCGAGTCATTGATGGCACCTCTGTTGAAGGGGACAAGACCACTTTCTACACCTCCAGCATCCTGGGAACCTTTGTGGATGGTCAGTATGCTCAGGTCATTGAGAGTACGTCAAGGTACATCATATCCCCCACGAAGGCAGTGGAGAGACCGATTTACAGCAAGAGTGTTGTTGTGGACGTGGAAAGCTCAGTCACGGAAAGCAATTCTGATGAAGATGTGACGACCACGACAGAAAAGTCTTCAAAGGAACAAGACGACTCTTCCAAAGAGAAGAAAAAGAACGGTCTCCTTCCTCCAAGAAGGTTTGGAGCGGGTCGAGACCGCCATCAGAGCAGCCGACTCTCGTACACAAACGTGGCCAAATCCAACAGTCCCACAATTACTCCCTTCGCTAGCAGGAGTCGTCCCTCAGCCTTCGCTCCGAGACGAAGAACCACAGCCACACCTGTAATCTCAGCTACAAAGACGGAAGGAGTCAATACCTCACCCACGAGCGTCACCACTGAATCCAGCTTCAAGTCAAGGCGTCGCTTCCAAAAGCCTGGGGACACAACAGAAGCCACCACTTCTTCCGCTTCGTCAGAGGCTACACCAGCTCTTCCTACCACAAGGGGACGAGGGGGTAACAGGTTTTCCAGACCGGGAGGTGTGAGATCATCGGCAGTCTCAATTTCCCCAACCAGTGCGAGTAGTAGCAGCACTGCCGGTGGTGGATCTTCTCCAGGGGCACGAGGCAGGAGTTCCTTCACTCCTCGAGGAGGCTCATCATCCGTTGGTGGAGTAGGAAGAGGTAGACCATCATCTGCCATCGCCCCTGGGGTGAGAGCCTCGTCTTCCGTTGGAGGCAGAAGTGGAGCGTCCTCCTCAAGCAGATTCTTGCCTGGAAGAGGAAGACCATCCGCAGCAATCAATCCATCTTCCACCCAATCAACCACCGTCAATCCCACCGCAGTCTCTTCCTCATCCCCATCAGAATATGAGGAGGAGTATGAGTATGACGTCTCTCAACCTTCTTCCAGCACCACTGAAGCCCCCAAAACGACTCGGGTCAGTGGGCCTAATCGGTTCAGGTTAAGCCCCAAGCTTTCCACACCCTCACAATCCACCCGGTCCACAACCACTCGACCCACCACCCGCGGGAGTCCCCTCAACCTGAGGCGCTTCTCAAAGCCAACGATAGCCTCACGAACGACTACGACCGCTCCACCATCATCCGAAGGAGCAGGAGGAGAAGAAGGCAGCGAGTATGAGGAGGTTCCTTCATCCAGCTCAGGCCCTTCATCCACCACAACCTTGAATCCCCTCAAACCTCAGATAAGACCTGGTCTGACTTCCCGAACCCCTCCTCCAGCTCCTCGAGCGACGACTCGTAGCAGAGGCACAACCCCTCCCACCACACCTCCCACAACGACAAAGAGATCCTATACCCCAAGGGCTCGTCCTGCTGGGTTCCCCAAAGCAATCGGGTCACGTGCCACGAGTACCACGACCCCAATCCCACTTGCAACGGACGAAGAGTACTATGAAGATGGAGAATTTGAATACCTGGAAAGCAAGCATGTCCCCAATCCAGGGTTCCCTGCTAGTAACAATGCCTCTGGTCCTCCTGTCGTGGTCCCTATCCCATCATCCTCCGCCGTGGGCGCAGGATCTGAAATATCCGAGGTGAAAGTAGAGCCTCCATCAAGTTTCAATAACGACGACCTCTTCGGAGAAAACTCTGACTTCCTCGCTTCAATCCTGAAGTCTCTGGGGGAGGATGAGACTCAAGACGAGGCTAGGAGAAGAAAGAGGTCGAGTCCCCTTTACAGGCAAGTCTCTCATCAAGACACTAGCTATAATAATGACTATTTAAATCGTAACATAAATTATGCCAACTTCGGTACCAGAATGGTTCGAGGTACCGGAGGGTCTCCTTCCTACACCTCCTCCTTGTTCTCACGCTCTAATACTCAAACCTTCCCTTCTTCACCTTCTTCCTCTAGAAGTAGTCGTAATAGTAATTCAAATAGTGGTAGTAGTAGTTCTTATTTAAACCCTGTTTCTAAACCACCGTCTATTTCTAAACGTATTTCTTCAGACTATGAGTACGAGTACGTGTATGACACTGACGATGACCCCGTCCCACAACCACCTCAATCAAAACAGACGACCAAAGCACCACCAACCAGACAATCTCCGTCCTCACGTTTCCGTGAACGGATCACACCCACTTCTTCCTCTTCTGTAGTAGCGACGAATAACAGGGGGAGAACCCCATTCACTCTGACACCCTCTAACCCCTCCCCCTCATCAACAACAAACCGAAATAATCCTGACAATTCTCGCTCTTACGCTGTTCGTAACAATACACCCTCTCGCTCGAGAGGGACTTCCACATCCACAACCACAAGCAATACTAATTCTAATTCACGAGGTAGTAGTACTAATTCTAACTCGAGTCCAGCCACTCGGCCCTTTGTCCCGACTAGGGGAAGGGAACGGTCCAGGTACCAATCCCGTCCGACAGACCCTCCATCAACGACGAGTCGTACGTCTCGTTTTAGAAATAGATACAGTTCTAGAGACTCCTTTACTACAGCAGCCCCGGCCACCTCCTCCAGAGGGGGGTCTAGGTTCGGCTCTTCTCTAACTCGAACTAGAGGAGGCTCTAGTTCAAACAAAAATGTGAATGAGGATCCAATAGAGTCAAACACTATCACAGTCACCCATTACGTCCCTGCAGAGACTTCCATTCCCGTCATAAACGGAAAGAACACAGAGTATAAAACAGTCCTGACTCCCAGTCCCTCAGTGGAGGTGCTGGGCCCATTTCAATACACTCAGTCAGAATATCTAGGTAAAAGCGTTCTCATTATCAACACCGAAGGGACGAGCACACCCTCCGTAGGGGTGACAGAGATAACCACATACATCCTCCGACCTAGCACGACCACCTCGGTCACTTTCACCCCAACCACGATTCGTGGTCGAAAGACAAGCTTTTCTCACATTATCCCAAGCACAGTTTATTCAGTTGAGAATGTCGTGTCCACCATCTCAGGGCCCACCCTTCCCTCCCTGGACAATAATCAATTGACAAACCTCCTACTCAACCAGCTTTTGGGCGGTCAAGGGCTTTTGAACCCTGCCAACCTGCTTGCTTTGCAACAACAACAACCTAACCTGCTTGCTAACACCAATGCCTTATTAAATAATGAACCATCCACACCCATCACTCAGTATAACACAATTACTACAAGCTACACAACTACTGTCACAGATTTCACAAGCACCCTCGTTAAACTGACCCTTCATGGAAAAGTTATCACTTCCACCATCGTTGAGACGAGTACGAATGTCCTCGTCGCCACTGAATTTATCACTTCCTCAACCGTCATTTCACCCTCAGCCCCACCTCCAGCTCAGCTACAGCTCAACTCCCTTCAAGCCCTTCAGCAACAAGTCCAGCAGCAGCCTAATAATAACAATAATCTTTTGCTTCAAAACCTTCTACAACTGCAGCAACAGCAACTCTTGCAACCTATCCTTCCGACCGCGTCTGCACAGCTTCCTCTTTCTCCGACCCTGGGTGTGGGACACTCTCCTAAGGACAGTTTGTTCAATCAGGAGGAGGAGTCTATGCAAAATGACAACACGAAACCACCACCACCAGACAAGAAACAACACCAAGAACCAAGTCAGGGTTCCACGGTCATTACGGTCTATAAAAGTGGACGGAATCCAGGGGAGTATTCAACTGTTCTGGAAACCGTTCCACTGCCTTTGTCCGAGAGGAAAAGGAGATCGATTGTTATTGATAGTTTCACTTCCACACCCTCCACAATAATACACAGTAGTACAAGCATTAGCAGCATTAGTAGTAGAAGCGGTGACAATGCATTCCTTCAGAGCTTAACGGCCAGCGACGATGATGGGACGATTGATGATTATTATGATTATGATAACGACACCCCTCCTGATCAAAACAAACTCTTGAACCTGTACTACTCTAGTAATAATGACAATAATGATAGGGGCACCTACAGCGTTGTACAATTAGAAGACAGTTACTCTTACAGTGACCCTTTTAGCAGCCTTGTCACATCCACCCCTGGGGCTCCAGGGGATGAGAGTAAGGGGACTGAGAGTCTAGAAAGCGTTTTGGGGGATGCGTCTAGTAGGAAGTTTACATCATCTTTGACGCTTTAAAAAATGACTCCAATATAATCTGACAACATGACAATCTTTTGAGGTGACTTTTTACAATGAAACTATACGTAATATGGTGCAATTTTAGTTAAGCTTTTACTTTAGTGAATGGGCTCAACAATTTTTTCGTCCTTTTTGGGGCACTGTGAGAATTCAAGCTTCCAATAATTTTTTTTACACACGGATAATGTTTGTCAAACCCACAAAGAGGTAAAGCTTAGGGTAGGAAGGAATTAAGTATAAGAGTTTTTAGATGATAGGTGCTTTAAAGCAGTAGATAGATGCAATTTGTACAAATGAAATAGGAAGAATAATAATTTGTAGGATAGTTAAACAGTTTAGGCTCTATTCATTATTTTGCTGTTTTTATTTTATTTTTTACGTTTTTATACGATTTTTTAGAAGATAGCTTTCTCCAACTTCTTGGCCATACTTAATATAATACACTTTTTCTTTAATACAACAGTTTTTAGGAGAGTCAATCAAATGATACTTAAGCTTTCTTCCAAAAAAAGAAGAAGAAGAAAATGGTTTTAAATGTCGTGTATGTCCCTATTTTATACGAGTTAGGTTTTTTTAACTTTCACTTTCCTTTAGTTTTTAGTTTAGTTATGTATAAAATGAAATGCTTTTTCTCACCTTACCCCACGATTCACACTTACATAGGTTATAAGGATGTAAGGTTTCCTCATTTTATCTAAATGTTATGTACTACTTATTCTTACATTTTATATCATTTTTTTTATTTACCTAAGTTTAGTGAAAATGAATGTAAATGTATAAGTTTTTCTTGTGCCAAATAAATTGAAAATTAATCGTCTCGCCATAATAAAATAAAACATATTTCTTCTTCTTATTTCTCCTGTCTACCTCTTCTTTTCTTCTTAATAAAAATCGCGAAAAAAAAATTCTTCTTCTGTCCTTTACTTTTTGAATTGAATCTTTCTTTGTTTTTTGGTTTTATTTTATGCATCATAATATCTACGTCATAATGAAATACTTCTTCATGCAACTTTACTCTTTTTTTTCGCACACGAAATACGCTTTTTCCACAGCACCACAAACCACAACGCCGTGCAACTTTCACCGTTTAGACTCCAGAAGGAAAAACTCTACGACCCTGGTAAAAACATACATTGTTGTTGTTCGTATAAAGTCTACAAGATGGGATTGATTGGATTTGAAGGACCTATAATTTCAAAAATAAATATGTCAAAATGCTTGCAAAGGTGGAGGATTATGGAGTAAAAAAGAAAAGGAGAAAGCAGGAACAGCGTCATGGCGTGGGCCACCACTAGTCTTGAGTGCAAAAGCCACCGAGCAAAGGGTCTCTGGTGGTCGTATCTACATACAAAATGCCCGTAACCTCCACACCAAAGTCATGTCCAACGGGGTGGAAGTTATCGTCAGAGGTACTTTCTCCATACTTTCTCCAGGTAGCTTATAAACATAAGCATTATTCTTATATCAGGGCAAAAGACTGCACTTGTGGGGTTGGAGAAAACTCCATTTCTCCCTCAAAAGCCACACCATCCTTCGAAACACACCACGCTCCCAGGTCACACCATCACGAGACACTTTCACCTCAAGGACAAACCTGGAAAACCCATTGGTCAGCTTGGGTCACTCCTCCAGTCCATTGTGCGCTCGTCCACCCATGATCTCGTCACGAAAACACTGCTTACCACTTTCACCTACAAAACTACGATACTGAAACGAACGGCGAACGACGTCAACACAATTGTCAAAAGTCATGAAGAAGTGATATCAAATGTGATCACTGAGAAATTCCAGTCTTTGGTAGAAATCACTCCGACGGAGCGACCTGCCTCCACAAGTCTGGATCCTGAAGTCCTCGGGTCGTACTTGACAAAGTCCCCCTACATCACCAATACGCATACAACCACGTACATCTACTACAACACCTTCACGGTTGGGGGACTCCCCATCATTATGACTTCACGAGAGACGTTGGCAAATGTGGTGACCGTTCCGGCGTACATGGTCCATCCCACCTTCCTCCCCATTAGCTCCACCCGGGTGGCGGAAACAGAGACGCACTACAGCACGCACACTTTCTCCCGAACGGTGAAGGACCCGAATAACGTCACCCCGGTCTTTACCACGACTAGGGAGACGGTGACTCAGGTCATTGTGACGGAGAGTCTGGTCCCCATCTACGCCTCTCCGTTTCAAACCTCGTTGATCATGAATCCGAACGCGATGACGTATCTGACCACCTACACGCATTTTCTAACCGAGAAAGGCTCTGATGGGAAACTGGTGTTGAGGACGAGTACAGACGTTTCTTCGAGCGTCGTGGGAGGGACGCAGATTCACGACCATAACGACATCAAAGTGTCTGCGACGATACAGGAAACAAAGACGCTGACCCCTGTCCTCCTCTACGCCACAAAAGTGTACTACACCACCTTCACCTACTTTACCACCATTCGGACCAAGGATGGTCCCTCTAAAGTGAGTTCGCGGACTCAGATCGTGTCAAGAGTGGCCACCGAAGGACTCTCCACCCAACTGGATGTGAGTTACGTGAATCAGTTGAAGAGTAGCTACCTCCTGGAACATTCCACGCTCTACGATGTGGCCTCCTCAGTCCATGAGATCATTCCGACGAGGACGATTGACGTAGTTGAAGGGAGCTCTACTCTCGTCACCCAACAAGTCTTCCACCCTCACTGGCCTAAGGATGATGAACAGTTGGCCATAGAAATTGAACCGACGGAGGAACCCACGACCACTCCGCCCTCAACACGGAAACCAATTGACATCATGAACCTAGGGCAGCATGTCAAGTTCAATCTTAAGAAACCCCAACTCGCCATCTTCACACGAACCCCACCCATCTCGTCCTCCGAAGAGCATTTTGATGAGGTAAAGGAAGGCGTGCATAAGATTGTGAGTGTCCTCACGAACACCAAGGTATCCGCGGGCCTCAATCCCAACCTCAAATTGAATCCCACTCGAACCTACGACTACATTTATAGCAGTACCAAACCCACTGCGAGTGTAGATGTGAGTAGCATCGACACCCCAGGTGCCTTTGTGGAGGAGGTGACGCTGGGAGATCTGGATCTTAATGAGGACCTTTCAACCACTTTGGGAGTGGATGCTGCGAAGGAGGAACAAGACATGATTCTTACGGAAAGACCCGTGTCTCATATCCCCACCCCTCCGTTGGACCCAGCATCGTAAGTCTTTATATTTTTCAATTCTGATATGAATTTTTCTCACATGTCTCACTCTGCCCCAAACAGATTTACTGACTCGACAGAATCCTCCTCGACCTCCATGGGCACGTCCACGGAGAGGAGTAGTGAGGCCACTGTCCGTAGTTCCACAGAAGGGTTTAAGACTTCCAAAAGGCCAAGACCCAGACCAAAGCCGAGCAATTCAAATTCAAGCAAGAGACCACCCCCTCCATTCATTCATCACCATCAAAATGTACACTTGGACCTTTTCCCAGACATTGGCCCTCCGCTCACGGCTCAAAAACCCAGTTGGGTTGACTTTCCACCGGAAATGGATTCTCCAGAAGAGGCGGACGACATTGCCGCCCTCAAGGCAAAAATTGCTCAAGCCTCCATGGCTGAATTGAACCGGAGGAAGGGAGCCAGCACTCGGACTCCCACCCTTCCTCCAAGCTCACTCGTGATAGGGACGGGCATTGTCAAAATCAAGCCAGTCTCCCTCGCTGAGGACGATTACAAGGAAAACTCTGAAGAAGAGGAGACACAGAAGCCTCTAAAGATCTACAACATCCCTCTCACCTTCGACACGGAGGGTTACAACCAGCAAAAGCTGGACAGCATGGA
>JAQIWU010001467.1:0-16307 GCA_034696445.1 Isotomiella minor
GATTATCATAAGTTAGAAATTCTCCATTGTACAAACGACACGTCCAAACATAGCTGCTCAATACGTTGACAAGACTTCGTTTTACAAACTCGTTTGGCTTTATCCTCTACAAAAGAACAAAATAAAATTACACCCTTCCTACGTTCAAGCTGTTGTCTTACAGTGAGACTCTTCATTTCTGGAATACTGTCCAAAACCTCTGGTTGATTCTTACAGAACTTGACTGGTGTATTCTTTGTATTAGTTGACGACGAATCCTTCACTTCTTCAACAAGCTTTTTCACTTCAAGCGGCTCCTCCCACCAGGGCACCCACTCAGGCACTACATCCTCTGCATTGACCGTGGCTGCAAATCTTTTAAACTCACTCCTCTCTTCCTCAGTCAGTTGCCCCCACACGTCGTCCGCGTCATTGAGATCAATCCCTTCTAAGCGAGACGACAGGGGTTCATCATCATCCGAATCTACAGAACAAAGGAATACAATGAACGCTGCCTTCGTCTCCTACGACTATAGGATAACTCACCCAACTCTTCGACACGACTCCTCCCACCGTCCACATCCCTATCCTCTTGTTCAAAGCCCCCTTCGTCATGAAACTTCTGGAGCAACTCCCCCATTTTCTGAGCCATCTTCGAGTCTTTCGCCTCCGCCTGTCGGACCTTCACCTCATCCACGACGCACTCCTTATAGAAGGACTCGGAGCACTGCAGGTGCGTCTGCTCGTTCTTGTAGCATCCTAAGGAACAGTAAGGCACCCCACATCGGGGGCACAGGTACTTGGCCGGCTCCAACGAGCAACTACAAACAAAAAAGAATGACACAACAAATATCAGAACCATGAGTCATTTCAACCAATTGGAGGTACTTACAGGCCACAAATCTTCTCAGTACTGCTGTTTTTGTTCTCTGACATTTTTGAAAATAACGTTTTTTTTCGAAAAAGTCTCGAGCAAATCCACACGAGTCTGAAAGACTGCTGCTGCGTATGTCTTTTTGACTGCCGCTTTGGTGATTCGGTCGGGGCATAAAGCAGTCGCTCCTCCACCACCATCACCACCAAACTCCGTCTCTGTCTGAACAAAATTTCCCCTTTTTCACGTCAAAAAAGAAAATTAATGCTTTTAAAAAATATTTAACTTTTGAAAAAGCTGTCTTTCAACCGCTAAAGGTTGTTTTTGTCAATCATTTTTTGACAATGAGCACCTTTTCGATCATAAATTGAAGAAATGGTGGTTGAGTAATTTTTGTTTTGTAGGGGAAAAAGTTCAACCAGTTTTTTTTCAGTCTTTGGTTTTTTAAGAAGGGTAAAAAAGTTACTGGTTGAAGAAGAAGGGGTCGAAGGGGAGGGATGTTGTACCACGAAGAGTTATTTTCCAAATCGACGTGTTCCAACTGTCGGTCGGAAATTGCTGGTCTGGGCATTGAGTGTGTGGAATGTCACGACGGGAATTTTAGGATTTGTGCAGAGGTAAGAAGAACAAAGGAATTAGCATTTATTTTTTATATTTATGCATTGTTATCTTTTGTTTTCAGTGTTTTTCTGTGGGGGCGGAAATCGGCCAACACAAAAAGGATCATGCCTACCGATTCTTTGTACGTTGAGACTTTGACATTGGCAGGAAGCTTGATTCTAATTGTTTTGAATGTGTAGGATTCTGGCAGTTTGGCATTGTTCCCTGGGTCCACTGAAGGATACTCAAGCAATGCGTCTACTGAGAATCAGTCATCCAAGAGGTGGGCGGCCAAAGAAGAGATCAGACTCTTAGATGCCATTGAGCAGTACGGCTTTGGGAATTGGCAGGATATCAGCAAACATATTGAGACGAGGGGGGCACAAGGTAATTTGTAATTAAAATTGGAGTCTATTTACTATATTGAATCCTCTCGTTTGTTTCTTATTATTGTAGAAGCGAAAGATGAATTTGTTCAACGTTACGTGAATGGGAACATTGGTCAAGTGTCTTGGGGTGACAGGAATAATAACGCGGAGACTGGAACAGATCTTGAATTCAAGAGAAACATTGGGATATTTCCGGAACCGGTGGATCATACGACTCCTTGTGATGATGGGCCTTTATCTCCTAGTCTAACCCAAAGGCTTCCACCCTTAGACATAAGTTCAGAAGAGATTCTGCAGTTAGGATATATGCCGTACAGGGATGATTATGAAAAGGTAGAACGTAATAAGACACAGCACTTCAGTTACTTGATCTAATCATTATTTTATGAACAGGAGTTCGACAATGAGGCTGAGACGCTAGTTGCTCAACTAACTTTTGCTCCGGAAGACGATGACATTGACGTGGGTGTTAAACTTTCACTTGTAGACATCTACTCAAACCGTTTGAGGGAGCGAGCCAGAAGAAAGCGCGTTATAAGAGATTATCAATTAGTTAGTATATACTTCAGAAAAGACAAGCTGAAAGCAGTGGGTACCGGTGCTGCTGGGGTTGACATTGTTAACGGAGATGATAGCGAAACACCCAAGAGGTTTCAGGGTTATGAGAGGTAAGCAATCTTTGCTATTACCTAACCAATGTCAATTGCAGTTTAGTGACAACCAAGCAATGACCTCTATATTTCTTGTTTCAGACATCTTCAGGACAAAATTCGACCTTTCGTTCAGTTCTACAATGCTCGTGAATATGACCACGTGATAAGGAACTTGGTGATGGAAAGAGATCTCATACTTCGCGTTACTGAGCTAATGAAATACAGACTTGCAGGGATTACAAAAGTGGAAGACTGTCAAGAATACGAAAGACGAAAGGCTGCTCAAGCATCCATACGAGGAAAACGAAGTGCACTTACCACAGTTGCTGAAGAAGAGGCGGCCTGTCACGATGTACGTTCTCATTGATGATTGTTCGCGGTATGTCAAAACTAATCCGCTTATTTCTAGGGTAGAAGTCACAAGAAGGCAATGATGGAGAGTCCAGTTCTGATTCAGCATCTTCTACAACCGTAAGCTTAATTTAATTTGTTGTAATCCCGTCATTGCGTTCATGTATATAAAATGAAATGATGTTCTTAGAAATCCGGACTTGGGAAGCGAAAAAAGCGAAAACGAAAGCGCCTCTGCCGTCCTAAAACCCACACAGCCGCTGTCCTCCAACGACGACTCCAGCTCAAAAGACTTGGAGTCAAACGAATCGGACAGTGCTATATTGCCCCAAATTCTGGAGGCTCGGAAGGACCCGTTCGTCATACCGGAAGTTCTAGAGGAAGACTTATTCTCACCAAACGAAAAACTAAAGGACTCGGGAGACCTATTTACTGTTAACTACTGTCCTGATTTTGATCTCCTCTCCTCTCCTGAAATAAAAGTAAGTCGTAATACTCGAATTTCTCGGAAACAACTAAAATGATATGTCTGTTTATTAAATTTTCAGGTATGTAAGAAACTTCGCTTATTTCCGAAACAATTTTTAAGTGCAAAATTGGCCTGTGTACTTGGGGTACGTTGTATTTCATGGATTCTCATTTCTCCCAATTTCGTTTTGGTAATTATGGTTCTTAAATTTTCCAGCGATTGGGTGATACCGATAAGGACAAGGACACAAATGATGAAAATAGTGATCCCGGTCTACTCGGCATGAACCAATGTGAAAGAAGCTACTTGACCGATTTTCTAAAGTCAATAACTTCTACTTCTTATTCAACATTGCCGAAGAAGCAGGAATTAACTGTCTATGAACAATCCAACCAGAACCAAGAGCCTAGCTGTTAATTGTTTTTATTCGTATTTATTTATTGAAGAAGGGTTAGAAGCCTTTATTGTTTTAAATACTTGTTACCAGAAACAGTTGTTGCAAAGTGAATATCCCTCACCATCGTATTTATCTAAAAAAGAAATCTCTGCAGTGCTAATATCTCAGTCGTCTAATTTTATACTTTTGTAAAAATTGAATAATACAGCAGCAGTATTTGGATGTAGCAGGGTCATGTACAAAATTAACTAAACCAAATAAAGCTGCATGAATTGTGTACTAGTAATGGATAGTTATCGAAAGCGGATTGATTTATTTTATTTTACAATTTGAAGAAAGCGAACAGTAATGACAACAATGGTTTCATGGCAAATGTTTCAGGAGTGGGGCCCTTCTGACCACCTCCCCTGAAACATTCGCCTTACAACAAATCTTGTAGGTAGCACCTAAATCTTAAATGGAATAATGACAATTACCCTTCCTTACCTTGCGCGTTGTGATTGCTATTGGGAAACATCTTGGGCTGTCGATACCCGACCCTTCCTTTCCCATTTTACATAGTAGCGTGTCAAATTCTAGTGCCTACACTCTCTCTCTATCCCTATTCCCTAGCCGTCTAGGCTCATCTTTTAGTGCTTAAGCATCAACAAAAGGCAACCTGAGGCATCCTTTCAGCTACATCATTTCAATCGTCACGTCCATCGCATTCATATCCATCCAATATTAATGTTCGCCACAAGGAACATTTAATCTGGAATGTATCTCTACACGCTAGCTATGCAAAGTATCTACCTGAAGACCTTCTCATTTCCTGGCACCATAACACAACAAGGGGTAGTACGACTAGATAGATAATCGGATGAGGAAAACATGAAAAGTCAATGGCAGTGACTTGATTCGACACGACAAACTAGTGTCATGTGCCATTTTTTTGTAAATCTCGCTATGGTTTTAGGAGGCCCTCCTTAATGTTTCGGAATTGGGGTCAACCGATCCCTCTTGTACCCTCCGGGAGAAGGATCCCTCATCTGAGGACTCATGAGAGAGGCCTGTGACCCACTTTTGTGGAGGTCAAGAGTGGTGTCTAAACGTCGTGTTTCGTTGTCCATAGTTGAGGAACTGGGGTCAAGTGAGACATTTCTCAAAGACTCTCCCAAAGTTTGCCTCAATGATCGAATTTCCTGCCCTGTCCGAAAGCTTCGAGAGAGGAAGCTCTGTCGACGTCTTATCTCTTCGGCAAGTTGTTCCTTCAGATTCGCTATTTGCTGTTCCAACCTTTGAATTTGCTGTCGATAGTTGGTTTCACGAGCTTCCAACAATCGTTCTGCTTGAAGCTTTGCAGCTCGTGCTCTTTCCAGCTCGAAATCTCGTTCCTATATAAAAGAGTAAAAAGTAGGACAAAATTGACAAAGATCTTAACTTCACTTGACCTGTTTCACTTGAAGTGTGACATCTGCTACATGCTTTGTATGTCGACGTTCCATGTCCCTAATTTCGGCCTCCAGTTTGGAAATCTTTCGTCTCAGCTCAGAATTCTCTTCTTCCAATACAGCGATAGTGTTGTCCCTGACCAGGGTTGGAATTGGAGATCGACCTGAGGTCACATTTTTAACCGAGACAGCGTCCTTCAACCTCTCAAGCTCACGGTTCTCTCGTTCCAAGTCCCTTATCTTGTCCATCAGATTGTCCACCTTTCTCTGTAACTCGAGCTTATCTGAGAGGACAGATTTCATGTCTTCTTTCCCTGACTCGGCCAACTGTAAAGAAAAGAGAAGTAGTAATAGTCTCACAGTGCCCCAAAGGGTAGTAACTTACGGCCATTCGCAACTGCTTGTCAATGGCATTTCTAGTCAATTCTTCTGCTTCAAATCGAAGCTTTTGATTCTTGTCCGAGAGGACTTGCACCTGCCGTTTGAAATCCTGGAGGGCTGCCGTGGCCGCCTCCCACTTTTCACCAAGACCATTCTTCTCCTGTTCCAGCATTGCTTTCTCTCTCTGCAGATTCCTCAACCGTTCGTTGAGTTGGTTGTTTTGGGCAGAGTTCTCACTCGCGTTTCGACTTGTGGAGTGGTACTTATCCTTCCAGTCCTGTTCCCCTTGGGCAACCTTCTCCAGTGAGATGTTCAACTGTTCCACAGTCATTGTGAGGGATGCGCATCTTTCTTCCAGGTCGGTGTTGGTGCGCATGCTGGAATTGCATTTTTCTTCAAGGGTTGAGATATGACCTTCCTTTTGTTGAAGGACGAGGGCCATTCGGTTCAAGTCACCTTCCAAAGCACGCATGTTGACCTCGGCTTTAGCCACTTTGGAGTCGCTGTGTGACCTTGATTCCTCCCACTTCTGCCTAACTTTGTCCTGGTCCTCTCTGAGAAGGTCCTTTTCAGCTTTGAGGGATCTGAGGGCATCCTCCTTTGCCTTCATCGAGTCCTCCATTTCCCTCACTTTGTCAGCTAGGCGTGTTATTTCTCCATTCCTGAGAATGATTTCTTTATCCAAGTTAAGAACTGAGGCTTCTCTTCCCTTGTAGTCAGATTTGAGAGCTTGGAGATTCCGGTTCAAAGCCACAATTTGATCTTCAAGCTGTGCCTTGGTTATCTCAACGGAAATGAGGGTGTCCTTCGTGTTTGTAAGTTGAGACGCGATGGTATCCCTGTCCTGCTGGAGGGCGGCCATTTGTGTTTGTAAAGTAGCCATAGCCCTGCGAGCAGTTTCGGGATTATCAATGTGCCCCACCGAAGCCAAACCCAGGCGTTTAAACCCAGACGCTATTTGACTCAGCTTTGACTCCGCGTCCTTTTTCTGCCTTTCCAACTCAAACTTCTCGTCCGAGAGTATTTTCAGTTTGGACTCTGCAGATGACAACTTGTTCTGTGTGTCAAAGGACAATCAATTAAAGTACATTTGAATTTTGTTTTAATAACTTACGGTCAAATGCTCCATTTGCTGTTGAACCGAATTGAGACACAAGTTCAAATTGTGCTTCTCTTCCATGAGTTTCTTTTCTCGTAGCTTGTTCTCCTCTGCCATGGCCAGAAGTTGTCCCTCTCGACCTCCATACCGTTCCTCCGCATCCGCCAACTTGGCAGTGAGTCTGGACTCCTCACTTCTTGAGAGATTCAATTGACCCTCAACCTCTTCCAACATTTTCTTGGTATTTCGCCACTGTGCCTCGGCCTCATCTCGTCGTTCCGACTCTGCGTCCAATTTTACCTTGAGTTCCGTCGCTTCGGTGTCAACTTTGGTAATGGTGGACTTGTACTGGGCCAACTGGTCGGTCATTTCCTCAATGAGCCTACCATTCTCAGACCTATCCTTTCCTGCTGTATCGAGCTTGATGGTAAGGCCGGACACCTCGCTCTCCAGTTCATTTTTCATGCGTTCCATGGCCTTGATAGAGACTGACAGCTTAGTCAACTCCTTTCTTGCAGTGGTCAACTCGGTCTCCCTTCTGGACAAGTCGTCCTTTAGATTCTCCATTGCAGAATTGTTCTTCTCCTTTTCTGCTGCCATTTCTGACAGAGTTCGTCTCAACTCGGCAACTTCCTTTTTGGAATTGTCCCCAAAGTTCTCAGACTCCTTCAGCCTTCGGCCGACTTCACCAAGTTCACGCTTCAGTTCTCCTTCGCGTTCCTCCATTGAGCGGAGTTTGTTCCTGAGGTCCTCGACTTGCATGAGGGCACCCTCGCGTTCCTAAATTGAAATGCAATGAAGTTATAAGAAAATGTAGATATAATGAAGGAGGTCTTACATTTTCCACATCTTGCACTCGGACATCAAGCTGCTTCAGGGTGTCCATTCCATCTTGCTTAGTGTTCTCCAGCTCGTTGCGGATTTTGATGACTTCGGACCTGAGGGCAGCGGACGCGTTCTTCTCATGATTGCACTTCTGTTCACACTCACGCTTTATACGATCTGAAATAATAATGAAATTGGTATTATGTAATAATTGAAGATTTGTGACAGTTAGACTTACCTTTGTCATTCTTCAAATCCTCCAACTCCCTCTCAAGAAGCCGGATTTTATCCGAGAGCCCTTGTTGATCCTGCTGGGCAAGTAGCAGGCCCTGCTGCTTGTCATTCTCAGCTCGAAGGAGAGCCTCTTCATACTGGACTCTCATGCTATCAATTTGCTGTCGAAGGGAATTTATTTCTCCGTTGAACTTGCCAGTTTCCAGCTTCTTCTCGGATTCCAATTCGTTTCGAAGATTCTTCAGCTTTTCTTCGCCGTCGGCCTTTATCTTTTCTTCATTCGCTCCACTGCTCGCTTTAAGGGCTGTCAATTCATGAATGAATCGAGACTCCAGAGTGGACTTTTCCTGATCCCCCTTCTCCTTCTGTGACTTCGCATCGTTCTCCGTCCGGGCCAGTTTGTCCTTCAACAGTGCGACTTCATTAGCCATCTTGTTCTTCAAGTCGGAAATCATTCTGTCCAAATTGTCAATCTTTTTATCCTTCTCAATGACGACTGACTTGAGCGTATGCTCCAACTCTTCGAGGGACATCTTCTCGTCCCTCACTTTATCCAGTGCCTCGCTCACATTCTTGATGACGCCTTCCTTTCCCTCAATGACATGGATGGCTTCCATATGCAACTTTTCCGCATTCCCCAAGTCAGCCCGGGTACGTTCCAGGGCTTCAATCGTTTCATCCAGGTCTCGCCGGGTTTGATTTAGTTCCTCTGTGAGAACTTCCACCCTCTCCGTGATCATTCCCAACTCCCTCAAGTGTTCGTCCCTTTGAGTGTCTATTTGAGACTCTAGGATGGACCTGCGATTATCAGACCCATCCGCCCTCACAACTTCACGCTCAATCTTTGCCTCCAAATCCGTTCTCAACCGCTCAGACTCTAGCATTTCCCTTCGAAGGGTGGCCAAGTCGTTTCTGGCGTCCGCCAACTCTGCCTCAAGGGAAGAACGGGCGTCGTCCAACTGACGGCATTTCTCACCCCATTTCTTCTTTTCCTTTTCCGCATTCTCTGCCCTTTCCATGGCCGAACGAAGCTTCTCAGTGAGAATCTCTGCATCCATCTTCCATTTCTTCAGGGACTCTTCACTTCTTTCAAATTGGAAGGAGACGTCGTCGTATTTGGTGGTAACCTCGTTCAACATCTGCTTCACACTCTTGTTTTCTGACAAATGACGTTCTTTGTCTTCCCCAAGGGATGTGAGTTGCTCTCGCAGCTTTGACGTCAAATCCTGTTCCACTTTAAGCTGGTTGAGACGAGCACTCAGCTCATCACGAGTCTTATCCAGTGTTGAGGTTAGTGTCTCAACTTCTTCGCGAGTGGACTCGAGGGATTTTTCACACTTGATCAGATTCGTGGACAGGGACGTCTTTGTCTTGAGGACAGAGTCCAGCTCAGTTGCCAAAGTCTTTCGCTGTTGCTCCAGTATATTTTTCTCATTCTTCAAATTGTCCAGGCCTCGTTGGGCAGTGTCTCTTTCTATGCGAATGTTCTCAAAGGCATCTTTCAGCTTCTCATGACTGTCTGCAAGTTGACGGATCTTCTCCTCGTCCTTTGTGACTTCAAGTTCCAGGGACTCAACATGCCCCCGGGACACGAGGGACTGTTCCTTCGTGGAGTTGAGGCTCACTTGAAGTGAGTGGATCTGCAGTTGCCGTTTATTCAAGGCTGCTTGGACAGCGGACACGATGCTTTCTGCAAAGAGGGTGGGATTGCTGTCCTCGCTGTCATCGTAGATGAAGATGGCTGGAGTTGAGGAAAGATGCAGGTCGTGACCCTCCCCCTCGGTTCCATGCTGTTCAAAATCATTGAGGAGAAGCTTTGCAATCTCTTTGAGGCTGTTTTGTAGAAGGCCTAATTCTTGGTTGGCCACTCTGCTCATTTCTTGTTCCATGAAAGTGATTTTAGAGTCCATGTCAGAGATTGTAGTTTCCAACCCAGAAATCTTGTCGTCTCGATCTTTGACTTGTTTTCGTAAATTGTCTTGGGTGTTTTGAGCCAGTGTGATTTCTTGTGTTAGTTGAGCAATAAATGCCGTCTGCTCTGCCTCCTGTAATGGTAAATAAGTGACATGGCGTGGGTCATTTCAATTACAATAAAACTAAATTAGCGATTAGGCCTATTTTCTGCAGATCGGAATGATATTAACTTTAGCCATTCTGCTGTCTTATTGCTCTTCATTTTGTGCGGGATGACCCCAATTTATAGATAATAGGTGCAAGGATTAATGCTTATCTCATGATACCCCAAAAGTCTCATAATTAAAGCACAAGCCTTACCTGCTGAGGTGTTGGAGTGGCTGCAGTGGACGTTATGATCCCTGTAGCAATGCTGTTTGAAACCCGTCCAAAGTTGTTCTTTAGCTGGTTCAAGTCCCTGGCAGTGACGGACTTGACTTCCGCAAAATCCCTCTTAAGTCCAGCCACCTTCTTCCACAGTCCCACAAGTTTAGCATGTTCTGATGCATAGTAGTCGCTGTAGGCTTGTTCCTCTGCTTTCCACAGATTCTCTCGGTCAGACATTTGCCTGGTCAGTTTGTCCCAGTCGTCTGACAATTTCTGTAAGTCACTGGATAGTGCATTGTTGAGTTTTCTGGTTTCATCCAGCTCAGTGCGAAGATCACGATTGAGTTGTATCAGATTTTCATTACGAATCCGTTCTTGTTCTAGTTTCCATAATGCGTCGTCCAAATCAATGGCAGAGGCTGTAGCATGGGTCGGGGTATGAGGATGGGATGGGACAAAGCCAACCCGATGATGAGGTGGACCTCCACCACCAGACATAGCTGTGGGGGTTCCGAAATCCACCATTTCTTTCATAGGGGACCCATATTGCAAATCCTCCGGACGCATAACCAGACTCTGTCCGAGTTTTGTCTCGAGGTCCCCACATCTTTGCTTGTATTGCACCAACTGCGTATAGGAATAAACATAGTCAAACGATTGTATGAAAACATGAGTTCAATTTGGTTTATATGAAGCGTCGTTTCCTACTCATTATCATAATAATATGGCAGTGGGTTGGACCAGGCACGCAACACACATTCAGAGTCGTTCATGTCTTATTGAAGAGAAAGCAAAAGAATGAACATAACATTTCATGGGCAGAGGCATCAAGTCTCATAAATGACTGATGAGACAAGACATTTTAACCTGTTCCACACTAGTATTTTTTACGTAACTGAGTTGTGTCGGAGCTTCGCTTTTTCGACTTTGATTGATTATACTTAATTGATCAAATGAAGGAACCATTGCATATTACTTTCTTTCTTTCCATACCTTGGACTGCAGTCTGGCCACAAGAAGGGCTTGTTGATGTTGGGCTTGTCGATAACTTTCCAATCGTCTTCTGTAAGCCGCTGACTCTTCGTCAGCTCGAGATGCTTGCATGAAAGCTGCCGTCCCTGTCATCAAATCCCCTGCTGGTGAATCCATGCTCAGACCAAGTCGCGACCTTAGAATGGAAGGGGGAGGTAAGCCGCCACTTCGACCATAGATAGAAGCAGTGCTGGTAGTGGGAGTGGTGGAAGAGGGTAGAGCCAAAGACTGAAAAGAAATGGGGCACAATGAGACAGGCGTAAACACTTGATTCTGCGTAGGTTTTCTACCTTTGGCCTTGGACGTTTGTAAGATTGCATTTTGAGACAATAGTAAAATGGTGGTTTTATGAACTATACACTTCAACCACAAGGTAGAAAAATGTTCAAGACATTTTCCTCTCTACGCTTTCACCCACCAACGCATCGTCAGGAGTGGAACTCTACTGCCTGATTTCCTTCTTCATCAAGAGACCTCATCTCATCAAATTGCAGTCAGACATTTTCACCCGATATAACTGCAAATGTTGTCCACACATCAGAGTCAAACCACACGAGAAGACAGGTTGCGGGTGGAATCTGTGGCCTAAACTGTCACGCCCCAAGAAAGTAATATAAATCCTTATATCCTTTCTTCTTCGCAGACTCATATATGCATTTGCATGAACAAAAGCAAAACAAAATTGACAAATCGATTTAAGTGAACTGAACTAAATCTGTCCAATCAAGTCTGAGGACATTCAGACAAAACTATTACTGTCATTATCTATGCTCAAGAAGAAAGAAAGAAAGAACAATTTCCATTTTCCTTTATCGCTTTTCAATCCAATCGTCTCGTCACATCCCATTGCCAAAAGAAGAGTCGAATACCTAAATCTAAATCACTGCAATTACTTTTGGCTTTTATTTGAATGCCTCTGTGAAACAAAATACACTAATGCAGTCTCATCCTCTATGGGAAAGGAGCAAGTGATAATCTGTCACTTTTCTATTCAAGAATACATGTTTGACTTTTTCTCATGACTGTGATTGTAAAACAAAAATCTCATTCAGTTCGGCTTAGCTTTCTCCACCACATTGAGTTTGCCTTGCATACATTCATGTTTATGCATGCGCTTTTCCTTCGCGTGTGGATACGTAATTGAAGCCGAGAACCATGATGGCACCGACTGTCACTGTCATCCTGATGTCTGCTTGGATAGACAATGGAGGATAATGACGATGCGACGCATGATGATAATGGTGATGATGATAATGAGACCTCTGGCTAGATTTCTGGGGCTAAGTGAGCAGTCGGGCATTGCAATCTTTTCCGAAGACATGACATGACGTGTCTATATTCTTATAGCATATAATTACAAGCGCATAAGAAAAGTTTGTCAGACTTACTTGTCGTATAAACTTCCTGACTTCACCAATGGAGGAGGTTTCCTCGTGGGATTTGGACCTTGGCGTTATAAAGCGTCTGGCTTCCGAGGATGAAGACGCTCCTCCAGCACTTTTCACAGCCCTTCTTCTCGTGCCTTCACTCCCACTCTCCGAACGAGGGGAATGGGTGAGGATGTGTTGTGGATATGGACTAATTGCAGGGGATGTAACTCTAGTCACATTTTCACTCCGAGAGGAGAAAGTTGAGACATTATCTTGTCGCGTCGAAGTCGTCAATTGATGGTGGTGACGATGATGAAATTCAGCAAATTGGTGGTCTTCCTGCTCCTGAGGTTGGTCCCTTGCTGAGGTTGGTTCACTCAAATCCATCAACTCATCGTCATCCGTGAGTACGATAGGAGCTCTTGATCGAGGACTTATCAGACTTTGATACGCAGACTCTGACATTTTCAACATGAGATGAGAGAATTAATGGTCAATTATTGCGAATAAGAATTATGGCATGTAAAATATTAAGACTCAAAAAAAGTTTAGTGAGTATTTCATAATAGTTCCTAAACTTTGAGATAAAAAGATTATGAAAATGACTAAACGATATAATAAGACAGTAATTTGGCCGTCAATCCTATCTGTAAGAAAAAAGCATGAAGGGAAGGAAGTGTAGACAGAAATGAACATGGACACAGATATGTCGCTTTCTCTCTAGGTGAAAGTAACAACAGGAAACATGTATGCATTATATACACACACACACCAGAGGTACTAAACATGAGATATGTAACAACGTCGATCTTCGATCTAACAACGAAACGATCAGTCCAATAAAAGTCCGAACGGAAGAATAATAGTCCCCCCTCAGTACACAATAGACACCAAATCAAAGCAAATATAAGACAGCGTGTTGTAATTTCTTATTTGTTCATTTTCATTCACAGCGTGTGAATTGTGCAGATATGCAGAAATCGATAGGCAAAGTCGCAAAATAAAGAAGTCTCACAAAAGTTTCTTAGTTCTGACTTAACCCCGTGGTCCCTTTTTGTTTAGGTTGAGGCTTTTTTAATAAGGCGAAATGATAAAACAATAATTGGACAAAACGTTATAGCACATTTTGGTGGAAACTTCAAGCTGCAACTTAAATTTTTTCTTACCTCCTGGTCAAAGTAATTAGGACTCCAGATAAGGCCTCCGTTTCCGGTTTAGTTAGGGCGAGATGATTTGTATAAGGCTTGATTTTGTCTGTCTAAAAAATTAACCCTACACGGTAATAATGATAGGCCTTATTGTGTGAAGAGGAACACTGAGATTTCAACATTGCCTGTTGGATTTGAATTTAATAATTGTAGCAGACAAAGAAAATCCTAATGGCTTCAGTCTTTTCGGAAAGAGTCAGTCTATACAAGAGAGGAGGAATATGAAATGAAATTCTTCCTGGTTGTTACAAATACCTAAGTAAGTGGCAGAGGTGAAAGTAACTTTACATATGCAAATGCCCAGTTGCACCACCATGATGTTATTGATGAGCATAAAGAAAGAAAGGGGTAAAAGTGTTAAACGGTGGTAGTTTCAGTTTCATTTCATTTCAGTACCTCGTTATCCATTATCCCCTTCATTTTGATATAACAAACAACATGCATTTTGTGTAATATTGAATGAGAAGGAAAAAGTGAACAGGAGAAAGCTAGACTGAGAACACTACCGAGTCTCTCGACTTACTTATGGTACCGGATGAAATGATGCCCGGATACAGAGATACCAACAAAGACCACTGAAGCATAGCTTATTTTTTAAACCCTTCTTTATTTATGTATAATGTTCACTCGTCCAGACAGCCTCTTGATAATTGGAATACGATATGCCATTGTCGTAAAAATCTCAATCCTACAAATCAATTGTATCTTACTCCGAATTGTCATTATAATGAAAATGCTTTACAACTTCAACCAACTCATTTGATTACCTACATTAATTTCGCACCTAATAATCCCTCCCAGTCTCCACTTTACAAGTAACTGAATGTACGGATTCAAACACAGTCTACTAATTATTAATAACGCTAACGCAATGAAATGATATGCGAGGCAGAAAATCAAATGTACAAATCAATTGTCCCGAAATGATAAATTAATTAAATAACTTAATTAATCAGTCATCCTTGTCCGGTATTGGAGGCATGTGTGCAACCGTCTTCCCATCGCAAGCCACAATCTTGACCTACAAGACAAGAATAGATAAAATTCAATTCAGGCCCCTAAAAATTAAAGTCCCTTTCTTTACCTTATCAACTTTCGCCACTTCATGCACCTCTCGAAACTCGACATCGTTTAGGAGGAAGGTCCAGACATTGTCACAAAACCGATAGGTATGAAGCTTCCCTGCCTTGAAGGTCAGTCTTGACTTGACCCTTGAGGCCAGTGCAGTATTCATGGACTTATCGAACTGGAGTAGGATCTTATTCGCCAACGCAGGAGTTATCTGATTGTACTGAATGAGTTCATCCAAGCTTTCCTGGAGGGTGTGACCGAGGGTGGTGTTTCGGTACAGTTGGTACGACATCGTGTCCTCCTCCTTCTTCTTGACCCTTATCTATGAGGAAGTAATTTCAAAAATGTAAATGTCGTTCAGCCTGAGTTGTGTAAAAGACACTTTTGGTACCTGCAATTCTTCACTTGGGCCTGAAAACCTTGGACTTGAATGAAATCAAAAAAATATGTTGATAACCTCCCCTTCTTGTGACACAGATGTCAAGAAATTGGCTGCTGTAACTGCAAACAGTTTTTGAGGACAGACGAACTTTGCCGTGAAAAAGAATCAGCTCAAACTTGGTCCCCACTTTGGAGGAGAGGGCAAATGGAGAATCCCGTTACATTCATACATGGTATGCATGCATGTGTGAAGGAATTTAGTGCTTTTGAGACTTTTTGATTTTTGCCAAAATTGATACAAGCAAGTTTTTAAGCATTTTGGAACGTGTTTTGGAACTAAGGTCGTGGAGATTTAGAATTGATTGAGTGGTCATAAAGAGAGCAATCATCCATCAGTCATCATATACATCCAAAACCTTGCAAAAAAGCTTTTGAGGCTCTGTCTCACTGTTCCCCCTTTGTCCCATTTTCGTTTTATTGTATGCTCAAGATTATAAATTAAAATTACAAGTGTATTGTTCATCGAAAGGAAAGTGACCTCTTAAAAATGTGGTGCTTTAGGTACTTTTTCAATAACAGTTAAAAGAATGCAGTAATACGTTGCTTTGAAGGGTGCCCTGACGTTATTATTATTACTCTTTCATTGGCATTTTAATAGTTTTTTAAGATGACGCGAATGAGGTAAAATACATGTATGTATTGTTAATTGCTTTGTTTCAATATTACACAAATTAATGTACCATTGTTAGGTTAGGTTAGTACGAGAGGACGTCCAAGGTTTAAGTGTTTCGCCATTGTCTTCAACGTCATGAAATGGGCCATTTCAAATGACAAATGTGCGTCAAGAGTTTCGAATGAGAAATTTCCAGAGGAGTGATATAAAAAGAAAGTCAATGGTTGTGTAGTTTCATTATCAGCCATCTTCTCCACGAAGAACAACCAAAAAAAGACAACTCCTCAACCAACTTCAACACTCCTCCACACACACCTCATCATCATGAAAGCCTTCGCTGTTCTTGCCATTGTCGCCCTTGCCCTGGTTGCTGTCACAGAGGGGGCAGGTGCAGGAGGGGCTGCTGGAGCTGGGGCAGGAGGTAAAGTTTCAACTTCCAGAAATTTATGCAGTATTAAATATTATTTTATCCATCAACAGCCGCAGGTGCAGCTGGAGCAGCGGCTGCTGGGGCCGCAGGAGCTGGGGCTGGAGGTAAAACCACATTTCGACATTTTCGACTTCCTGAAATGTATGCAATACTTAATATTATTTTATCCACCAACAGCCGC
>JAQIWU010001468.1:0-16306 GCA_034696445.1 Isotomiella minor
TGAGGAAGGTGTCATTAGTAGGTGCATTTCTCCAGTGTAAACTTCATCCTAGTTCCGCATAAACTCTGTCGTTGAAATATTAATTAAATAAGCTCTGAATTTGCTAGCTAGTGAAACTGTCTCACCTTCTGGAAGAATTTTTCTGGAATTGCCAAACGAACCCATGCCAGCTACACGGATTTAATCAAAACCGACACACTGAGAACCACATCCATTGACAACGCAAATTATGCATCTTTACTCACCTTGGCTTGCCCCCCGATTACTTCCATACTGCAGTCCAATAATTTTGTTACTTTCAGCCAGCTTCTCAGCCGTAAAATTTCGTTTGTTTTCATGAGCAACTTTGACGCCGAGTCTGGCCCCAGTGTACCCTTTCTTTTGTGCCTGAAAATGGTTATTGAGTGCTCCAGTTATCATCATTAGGGGTGCCACTGGTAAAGAAGATTGTCTTACCATTCCACCTAGTGAAAAAATGCAGTCCACGACCATGTATAAATTTTTGTGCTCGTACAAGTCATTCACTTGAAACAAGTCTTGAGACTTTAAACCGAATGTTTCGCATCCTTTCAAGAACATTTCCAAGTTTTCCCTCTGACAAGGACAAAATCAATTAATTCACTTCCCGGCTCGAGAATGGGTTAAAGAAATGTTCTACCTGCTTGAACGGAGTGGGCGAAGCATTTATTTTTCGCACAGCATTTGGACTCAGTTTGTTAATTACTTCGCATAAGACGACCCCATCTTTTAGTACAGCTGCAAAGTCCAACTGGTCTCGAAGCCCATTGTTGCTCTCTTCCACAGTAAGGCTCCTTCCAAGGACTGCCTCAATCCACGACATCACCTCTTTCGCTCTTTCCAGACTAAATTTCGCTTGAGCCTAAAAAAAAGAATAAGTCATCCCCTATACCACAATATTCTGAGAGTGAACACAAGTAATGAGACCTTACTTTCATTTGGCATTCTCTGCTAAGTCCGTAGGCTGGTCCATGGTAAGCCATGACCGTCCTCTCAGTTTTCAGTGGGAGACTGTTGAATTTGCAAGACACAAACAAGTGATTAGGATTTTCTGTCCAACCTCAAACTTTACGAAAGCTAGGTCCTTTCCAACAAAATGTATTACCTAGCTAGCACATCACTTAACGCCAAATTAGCACATAATAGTCCAGCAATGGATCTCAAAAATTTGCATAATGCACACAGAAAAATGGACTCTCTGTCACTATGGTGTTCCTCTGTCTTTGCATATTGCACTATTGAACATCTCTCTTTCCACAGACTTTAAGACGACTGTCAAAAATGCACTAACGTGCGCTTCAGCAAGGATAATTGGGAAGGTGGCACTGGTGGATTATGCAATTCAACGAACTGGGACAAAATACATTTGCCACATCCATCTCTATGTCATGAGCTGGAGGAGGGAACATCGATGGATGCTATTTATTTAACAGTACGGAACCTGGTCTATAAAGTTACCATGAATATTGCATTACGCATACCTAGCTACTTTGAGACGTGCTTCAGAGTGATTTGGAAGGAAAATAAAGAATGAAAGTATGAAAACTAGGTCAGTCAGCGGGCAATTAAAGGCATTTACTGCACAGTACTCTCGCCATGCCATACACACCGACAGGTGAGCAAATTTATCAGGGACAATTGTCAAGCATATCAACATTCATTCCGTCCGGCCCAAAATCCACGTGCCAAAATAGCGTAACGCCACTTCATAATCATAATCGTCATCACCAATTGCCTTGCCGTAATCCTGCTTGGAAGCCTATGGCTATCGAACTCTGGCGACCAAAATACGGTGCACATTATATGGAAAAATATTATATGGAAAAAATGGATTAATCAATGGCATTGCATAACAAAACACCCATGGAAAATTCAACCATCCTCTGCTAAACTAATTCCAATGTGACCATTGCGCCCCTGTCTCGATAGATAAGCATGTTTCGGGAAAAATTCGAATGCATAATTTTGCATGAATTGTATTGCTTTAGGTCAATTTAGTGATTTCATGCTTCTACGCTTCATTCGATTGAATAGAAGACGGCGTTAGCCCCATTAAGGTTTGTAAAGGTCAGCGTTAAAAGATTTAAAATTTGAATTAAACCCTAACCATTCTCCCCATTATTGTAGAGCTCTGTTAATAAGAGTATTAAAATAATTTAGCTTCTGGGTGTACCGAGAAGTAGAGCCAAAGTGTCTAGGTAGAGGGGGCAAAATACGAAAGTACATCAAGGTATGTATATAATTTGGTTGGACTTCACAATAATCTCCCTCTCTGATGTTATGATTGGTTACTGTGGCTGCCAATTTGTCGATTTGTTCAGAAATATCAATGAACCCCTGGCCTTCGCTAGACTTTCAAGGATTTCAAAGGTATTGGGTGATGTCTATATGACATCATGCATGCAACACTTTTCCTGAGATGATGGGTAAAAACAGTTCTTCAAATAAATGGTCAAAATCCACAGAAACAGGCAGACTGACAAAGCAAACAAAGCCTTTGTTTGTGTTATCTGTGGTTTTAGACAATAAAAGAATAAAGTTGAAAAGGAACCCGAAAATCCCTTCGCAACGCTTTGAGCTTTAACACGTAGGTTCTTAACTTTTACACCTTTTTTGTCTAACAACTCACCTCCTTATTACTCACTCCTCTGCAGTTGCCGACGTAGTACCCTCTGGTCCACTGTCCCCTAGATCTGTCTTTCTGTCCTGCAATGAGAACAGAGTTGGCAGCAATTAATATGTTGTACGTAGTGCCAATGCCATTTGTAAAACAAAATAAAGCAAGCAATTAAGACAAGTCAACTCAATTCGAATGAGAAGAAATGAATAAACGAGTTGATGGCAGTTGGATGATGATGTCAGAGAAATGTCAGTCACGCCGTTGTAGTATTACACGTACGTGTGTGGCTGACAGCTTTTCTTTTGTATTCAAGTGCAACCTCAACTGGCAGAATGACCATGGGAAAAGCAAGGCAGGGGTAAAAGGTGACCCTTCAATCTCGTTCCCGTTGCAAATTTTTTTACACTTCTTAACTTCCTACAATAGCAATGTGCAGGCAAGCAAGTTCTTTAACACTTTTGTTCAAGCCAGGCTGACAGTGCAACAAATGCTATTGGTTTTTTGCGACATTTTACTTGTCTACCTGTGTAGTACTTACTTGTTATGATAATTTAAAGATGAGGGAGTGGGAGTGGGATGCGTTCGTCTCGTCTGGCCTACCTTGTCCGGTTTTTCTTTAAAGTTACAATTTCGTATCGGTAAACGGAATCCCTTGTCTTGATCTTGTCAGTGTTTGAGCAGATTCTTGTCTTCTTTCTATAATTCTGCGTGCGAGGAAATCGTGAAGTTCAACAGGCAATCGTCTCACTTGGTGTAACCAACAACTAAAGAAATGTGCTTTATTTTGCCGTATTTCTGTAGGATAGACGCAGTCACAATTGACGTTAATAAGAGTAAATGACAATTGCCAATAATAAATAACCCGTATAGCTAGCTGACTCCTTTTCGTCTGAATGATGGTATACCAGTAAAGTTGAAAGTGCTAATAATCTAGTCCTAAAATGTGATATTGTCCAATCCCCCCTTCCTCTTTACCTTCCCTCTCTCCTTAAGTATGGATGATATGAAATACCTGTCCTACTCTCTCAATGTTCTATGCTTTTATGCCATGTGATCTCTGACGATGTCAATTTAGTTAAGCATATAAGGTTACTTAGACATTTGCTGAGTCGAGGTACCACCACGGATCTGTCTGAATCTCTAAAGTCTCTCTATGGGTATTTAAGAAAGTATAAGAAGGTTAAGTAAATGGGTGAGCATGGGTTGATTTGATGTTGTCCACATACTTACTTATTATTACGTATGGCTCCACGGCCTACAACAGAAATGCACGCTGTTGGCGCATTTGTTATGGCGATTATAAAATTTCTTATTCTTCGTGTTATTATTATGAGATGAGATGCAATGAAATGCCTGAACAGGTAAGGAGTCAAGTCAAGTCAAAGTAAGTCAAGTCAACCAGGCAAACAAGCGAATCACGGCTCGATTAAGCCTGGGACCAGGTAAAGTGGTTAAAGACATAGAAGGAATAAGGCAGTTGCGATGATAAATTTTTTAAAACAGAAACAGAGCTTACACCTTGCATTCTTAGTTAATACTCGTTTAAGCTAAAGTGTGTAAAGGCACTAAGCATTAAAAATGAGTATGGTAAAAATCAAGCCTTTTTAGATGAAAGAAAGGAAGATGTGATTTTAAAAATGTACACGCACACACACACATGTACCCAAATGGATGGATTCAAAAGAATTAGAATTCGTCTCCATTGTGTGATCAGTTAATCTCAAATCTCACTTGCAGTCCTAAGTTGTATTAAGTCCTGAGCAAGTCTTTTTGCTAAGTGATTTTACACCCTTGTATCAATCCTTCTTTCTTTTTAATCATCTTCTCGGTCGGCATAAAATCGCATCACACTTATTTCTGAGATTAATTTTTAATTCTACTAGCAAGCAACAAGAAGGCAAGAGGAATTCAAGTTAAGTATGAGTATTTAGTTCCTTTATGAGGCTGACGCTGTGCCCTTGCCTAGCCAACAACATCATGACGATGATGACGACGATGTTATCATTATCAAAAGTGCTTACCTTATTAGGCTAAGTTGGAACGCTTATTGACTATTTTGAGCATTGGTTCAAATGTACGTACTTGGATTTATAGTTTTGTTTTGTCATTTGAGAGTAGGTATATCTTTTTATTATCAAGCACTTTCCATTCCATCCATTGTCCTTTTTCATTCATTCAGTTAAGGTGAGACAAGTACACGCTAATTCCTAATTTCTATTGATTTGGACTTGAATTGCAATTTTGTTATACTAATTAAACTGCTTGGTTATTCATATTATTACAGACTGACTGAGAAAACTAACAGGAAGCTTTTTAGCTACTGTATCTACAATTAAACTTACAACTTTTTGCAGATTTCATGGTGAATTGGATTGACAATGTCTCACTAGGGCCACTTTGCTACTTTCAACAATTTGTAGTCATTATTAAACGGAAGAATAATTGTAATCTGCGCAAAAACGTTGAAATTGAAATTGTTATTATTTATGATAGTAGGCTATATGATGACTTTTTTCAACTACAAGACTTTAGAACTTTTTAGACTTTCTCATGCACAAGTAGGATCCGCATCCTAGTTTAATCAACAACTTTCATCTTTCATCTATAGAATTACGTTTGTAGCAAGTGCAAATTCACCTAATACTATATTTTGTATTCATCTTAATTTTTAGGTTGAGACTGTTCTGTTCCCTACATCTATCTAACAGAAAAACTCTTACGTTTATATTTGATGATGATTATGAATGAGTGAGTAGTAGATTTTTATTTACAGCACACGGTCAGGGTGATATTGATAAACTGCTCGTTCATTAGAATCACTTGCTGATGATGATGATATAAGATTCCGTTCATGATTGATTAATTTATGTCATCTTCAACACCGTCGAATGGGAAGCAGGAGGTGCCATCGTGTCATAAAAATATTTTTCGCAGATCCGAAACCGCCGTGATGATATTGCATTGGGGGCATAGCTTTTTGGTACCCTACAAAGCATAATTAATTGATTGACTTAAATGAAACTCATGGCATGGATGATAAGCACTTACTAAACTGCGGAGCCAACATTTTTCGCAATGAACATGCCAGCATGATATGGATACGACGGGTCTCCTAAACTCGTCCTTCAATAAATAAACCCATTTTCAACAATGAATACAATTGAGAGAAGAACTAAAGTACCATGCACACGAAACAATGATTGCCATCGTTTGGAATAGTTCCGGAGACTTCCTTTTCCAACTCTTTTATCCTTGTTTTCAAGGCTTGTATCACCATTCGCAGGTTTATGTTGTCATTGAATGGCCCTTCCATCTTTACATTTGCACCTTCGTCACCACCAACCACTCCTACACTTATGGAGTCCTCATTGTACCAACTGGACAAAAGTAATGGAGGATTAACAAATAAATGCATCTGCTATATGGCATCGTAGTACGGACAAGCTATCTCACCATTTGTTCTCCTTGCCAGCAGAAGAAGAGTGATGGTGGTTCACTTCACCCTCGGTGGATGACGTGGCTGAGCCGGGTGGAGATTTTAGGATGGTCTGAATATCCTCATCGGTGTATTGCGCACATCCATAGGGGATGACTTCATCTCCATCAACGTCAATTTCCTCATCCCTTCTCCGATTGTTTGACGTGGTCATGTTGAGTGCCGTCACTGCTTATTCACGTAACGCACACAAGATTAGTTTTAGTTAAGGCTGACGTTTTGAAGCAACTCACTTGCTGAATTACGACTAGAGGATTTTAATATCCTCCTGTTGCCTGAGGCTGCAGAGGTTGCCCAAGTATCGTATTCATTGGTGTCAGCCCTGGAATCTGTGTCCCCATCGCCCTCGATGTCCACTTGTTCGTCATCATCATCCTCCGCCTCTCCATTCTACACACAGGAAAAGTTGTCGGAATGAACCTTATCAGCATGGAACAAGTAGTCAGGGTTGGCTTTACCTTTCGTATATCCAAGTGGCCGGAGAGGTGCTCAGAGGAACCGTGTAGCTGCATTCGGCACATGGAGAAAGTGACTTGCGGATGGGAGTGCGAAGATGGAGCCCCACCGCTCCCCCCACTCTCTTCTCGCCTCCGCTTCGATTTCAATCTTAGCCTGGAGTGTCTGTTATTCCTTACTTTCTGATAAGCCTAAAATCATTTTTTAATCAGCAACGGGTTAAGAGTAGTAGTGTGTCAGCTTTTACCTCCCATCTTGACTCTTGAGAAAGTTCTACTGGCGATGGACCTCCGTCCTTTTTGTCTGAGTTTGGAGAATCTCTAGAGTCTCCTCGGAGTTGTTGTTGGCGTCTAATTTGACTAATGCAAATTAACTGTTGTACTTCCGTCAGTAAGTGGTTTTCCAAGTCCATAGGGTGTAGTACCATTTTACAAACAGGGCAACAAACTTCGTCACGTCTTCGTCTCCCTAAAATGAAACAATAACAGAACTTCAGAGACTCGTCATTCATATACACATAGTCATTGATACTGATCCAAACTACACTGGTAAAGCAAGGTAGTTGAGCAAAAGTCAGGACGATTATGCGATGACCATGAGGATTAATGGAGTGTGGATATAGCCTTTCTGTGGCGGAAGACTTTAGAATGCTAAGAAAGCTACTTAAGGTGGATGGGGGATGAAGAAGAATAAGGGTAGTTTCACCCCACTGTTCCCCTGCTTGTCGAAGAAATGAATGAACGAGCTGTCTATGCTCTCAGAGTAGTGATTTACAAGCGAAGTTGAGCATGGAGTAAGAGAAAGTGGTTTATAGGCGGTCTGCCACGTTTTAATGGATGAACATAGCAGTGCACAGGAGGCATTATGGCTGTTGTATGGGTAGTTGGGAGGATGGAATGACCCACTTGAGCCGGGGATTTGTCAGGTGCTTGTAAGCTTTAGCTCCAGCTTAACAAGGGATACAACGGCATGAAACGTTTTTTGGTCTCTTTCTAAATGTAGATGTTTTTCTCCTCTCTCTCTCTCTCCTGTACCACATCCATACTTGATGCCCTTGTGTTCCAAAACATGTTTTAACGGTTACACGGGGCTACCCGCTTGTCCACAAACTAACTCCACGAACCCAACTAAACTGACTTATCATCAGATGGTGAGGAAACTAAAGTAACCTAAGCCCTCCCTTGTGTTTGTGACCCTTTCTCTCTCCCTCACTCTCACTCTCTCTCTTTCTTCTTTCTCTACGTCCATTTGTCATAGACTTTTTACTTGTTTTCTCTCCCCTCAATCACTCACTCTTTAAAGCCCCACAAACCACCACATTCTTATCTTGTCCACCACCACGTTTAGAGTTGGTAAAGCCTACTATCATGGCAAGAAGTCCGTCCGCTTTCCCTTTAACTCTCCTGGATTACCCACATTACATGTTACATTATTCCGCCTCACTGACTCTACTTAACTGGCTTGTCTACTTGCTTACTTTTGGGTGCGATAGTCGAGTGCGTTCTTAGAATTATGTATTACTTATTGGGATGGATTTACAGAGTGAGTGAGTTGGAGAAAGTGAAGTTGGTTGGGATGGGCAACAGCGTTAGTGATCCTCATCTGAGATAGATAGATGAGCGTGTTGACGGCTAGGGTGATTGCCTCGTTACCACTTACCACTTACCATCACACCACCCTGGATAGAACGGGATATCCAACTCAATCCCAGCCTCTTTAGCTTTTTGTTTCACCCACACCTGAGCCGCTCCTTAATGGTTACTCTGCATTCTATCTATGTTGGAGAAGGGTAAGCTGACTCAACTGACAGATGGTCCTCTCACTCCCAGTGTACACATTCACTGGTGAAAGTCTAAAATCCACTTAACGCCTAACCAAACTAAACCAAACCAAATCGACCAGACCACCAGTCTAACACCACCCAGAGCAGTGCGGACCATAAGGTCATACATATCAGGACAAACCCCTTCCACTCTGTGACCACCATAATCACGACTCAGTTACTTCAATAGGATGCCCATACTTTCTCCTTTCATACACCCCGAGAATCAGAGCATTGGCGCACCTACTCACAATTTTTTAGGCATCCAAAAACCTGTCATATCCTTCACCCCAAACTACCCACAATTTTCTCTTGCCATCACAATCCAGCCTACTAGTGCCTTGTGGAGTCTTAACTCTAATGCAAATTTTTTGACCGGAATGGAAGAACTATAAATGCCGACGCAAATACCCAATCCAATTTGTTCCTTCCTTCCTTCTTCTTCATTCGCAAGAGGATTCACTGCAGAGACCCACCGTCTTGCGAGGGAAAGAAGGAATACTTTGGTTCGAGGGAGTGAGAGAACTGATGGGATGCAGGTTCCTTGGTGTAGGTTGAATGGATCATTGAGGATAACACGGGATAGTAAAAACGGATTCAAAAGCTTACATTGTATTATTTTACATTACACTTCCACTTTTCACCCACTCGCACTCTGATCCACAAGTTAAGTTTAACTTTAATGCATTTTTTCTTCACCACCAGCACTGCCTCTCTTCTTCCCCACCCTCTTTACGCCGTCTGAGCCAACATGAACCAACCTCTAGCTTTCTTTTCACCAAACACTTTCTCCATCCATCTAAACTTTCATTTTCTTTTTTGTCGTTACCTCACTTCACTAACCTGAGAGGTACAGTCACACTATAATGCATCCATGATGTGGTTCTGTTCCAACCACAAGGATATGCAAATACTGCAAGATATATTTCATTCTGCAACCAATATTTAAATTCGTAGGCCCAACCACACTTTCCATCGCATATTTACAGTGCAAAATTCATGTTTAAGTGAGATAGATAGATAACAAAAAACACGGAATTCATTCGTATACTTCCACTTGCCATTTTCACTGCTAGAACTATAACTGTCATTCCATTCCACATTTCATACACAAATAGTTCGTTTATTGAAACCATAGAATCACAATTGTAGCTCAAACTGCGAATTTCCTTGAAGTCAACAGTTCGTAACAACAGTCTGATCCATTTTTAGATAAGGGCAGCATGGGAAAGACACACTGAATATTCGAATGAGTAAAATTAACCAAAAAAGCAGTTGCCATGGGCATGAATGAGGATGTGGGTGTAAAAGGGATAAATAGTAAATGGGGTTATGTAATCCTTCCTAAATGCGAGTATGACTTTTCCATGCTTTTCTTTCTTTTCCACACTCACTCTACTTTTCTTCACTTTGATTCCTGAGTGTGAGTGAACTGACTGCAGATAGACCGTTTTTGTCTGCATCTTTTAAAAAATCATGTCAAGGGGGCTATTTTCACTAATAGAATGGGACTTTGGGGTAAACCAGATAGGTTGAACCGATCTCTTTCTCCTGTGAGTGAACTTGAGCAGCAGTTTCATTTCACCACCTTTTCAAACCCAAAAAACTCCTTCCTCCCCTTTCCATTTCCATTTACTGAGACTGAGCTTCAAACTTGGTCTTCAAACACCTCTTTATCGCAGCTTTTTATAGAATGAGTCGTAGATGCATAAACACATACCTACATGTAAAGTGAAAGGTTCGAGAGGGACTCGACAATAAGGATTCTAAATTTTAGGGAGAAATGTAAAAATACTTTTAGTTGACTCCTCATCTACCTAACTTGTCTAACCCAAAATTTACCTTTATTACAAGTATGAAAACAATGCAGAAAGCCGGAGTAATTTTTCCAGTGATTAAACACTTTGTATAAACTTCTTACTAAATCAAACTTTGCTGAGCGGATATATTAACCTCTTACTTTGCAATACGGCCTTCCTTTTTATTGCAGCTATATTTATTCATTAATCAAGCGGTTGTTTCTTTTAAGGATGCTAATGCATTCAAAGCTACAAAGTCCCTCTTCAACGTATGTTGGTAAAATTCCTTTGCCTCAATATAAAATGGCAACCCTAGCACTTTCTATTCAAGACTAGATTGATGTATTTAATATAAAAACTAAAAGAGAAAGTAGAAAGAAGAAGTTTTGGAAAGAATGAAAAAAGACAAAGCCTTGCTCATTCGCCTCTTCTTCTCCCGGCCCTTCATCTTCTCTGGAGTTTCATTCTTTTCGGTTCTCCTCTTTCGTTTTATTGCCTCATTTCTTTATCCAATGGCTGGCTTTGCATTGTTTAAAACACTTACAAACCCATTTTATTCCATTCCTTTGATACGACATTGGTTTTTTAATGTATTATTCACATCCCGGAGCAAATAAATACTTTCGTGGGGTTGCCCTTCCCCCAAACATTCTATTGGAAAAATGTCTGGCCATGTAAATTTAAATGCATCGTGAACTGCATGTCAGTGCAAGTGCAAATGGTTACCAAGATAACAGCAGGAGATTATTAGGCAATAATTTAATGTCTTGTTCTAGAAAGCTTATTGCAATTGAGAAATTGGAAGAACTCAAGGTGAGTTGGCGAGCCTTCAAACCCGTCCTCGCGTATAGTTTTTGATCTCAACAAAAAGAGAATGATGATGGAGAGAGTGAAAAAGACACATAAGTAATTGCTGCCAACCAACCATATTGCCAAAAGGATAACAAAAATAATGCCTATTTATCTCTCGATTGCAAAAACACGTAAGAAAGCCGAGGAGGAGAAGAATGAAGGGGAGTGGAAAGAAGTGGATATCGATGGTTGGTTCTGATAAATAGGTGAAAAGACAGATTGGATGGCGTAGAAAAAGAGAAGGAAGCAAATAAATCCCCTCTCCTTTTTCTTCTTTCTCCGAAAAGGGAAACCAAAACGACTTAACTTGACTCCTGTCAACAATCCACCAAACCAATATAGCAAAAGTAACGACATTAATCCCTTCGTTCCATATGCTTCCTGTGAAACCATGGGATGGGATACCGTAGCATCACTCACCCACAACATTCCCAAACCCATCATGTGTCATCAGAACTTATAGGACTGTAACAAGGATCTGGCTATTCATCCGTCGAAGGCATCTTCAGAAGAACCATAGACTGGATTATGTAATAATAACAATAATATCAGTAATAACTCCTGCCAGTATGACCATTTATGCTATCATTTCGTCCTTTACTTTCTCCCTTTACGGGGTTTACGCTAAGCTGATACAAGTTGTTACAGTCACTTAACTCAACTTATCTATCTTCTTTTCCTTCTTTCTTTCCCTCCTTCCCCACAAACAAAGAAGAAAGAAAAGTCAGTCGATTTTTTTCAAGGGACAACTTGAGTTTAACCTAAGCTAGACAACGTTGGGCAAGAAAGCAGCTCCACTTAAACCAATAAGTTTTTCGTCGTGGTCTAATACCATAGTTTCTTTTCCTTCTTTTGTCTTGTCTTATGTCATCACTGTCAACTCAACTAAACTCAGCATACAGTGTGGGATCAGCGTTCGTGGCGGTGTACGAACAAATAGTGACAGTTACGTGGGTGGTTGTTGATGTGTGGAGTGGTGAAAAGTCCAACTAAATCCCCCAAACAAAGGAAGGAAAAAAGAAAGCTAGATGAATTGAAGTAGATTTTTTGTTTCATGAAGAACAGCTGCAAATACTCGTATGTCAAACAAAAGGCTTCCACTCTTTGTGCTGGCTGTCCTTCTCACCTACATTTTCAACTTTTCGATAAGGTGACGATACTGAATAGTCTCGCATTGGAATTGGTAAATAAAAGAACACAAGATGATTGTCGTGTGGTGCAAAAACCATATGAAAATGACAAGGAATTCCACTTTCAATGTTTCAATATAAATATTTTACTGGAAAGCTAGAAATGACACTGATGTCCATCGGGGCATAGCACTAGGCAATTCCTTATGTAAAAACGATGGAACTTGACGATGCGATTTTGTCACACTGTACCAGAACCTTGTGATACTCTTCTTGAGTGGCTGTCATAGGCCCAAAAAAAGCAAATAAGTGTGGTGACAGCAAATAACTTTCACCCGATATATTTCCTATATTCTTCCAATGTGGCTATGTTTTTCCATTTCAAATTAATCTTGCAATTTATAGATTTTAAAAGGCGTTGCATGAGCTCAGGAATTGCAAAATAAAATGAAACAATTCGTTGTGAATGCCATCCCGTAGACATAAATATCCACAGAAATGTCTTCACTGAGGCCAAATAAAGAAAGCGGAGAAGCAAAAGCATGGAGAAAGGCAAGTGAGCCAAGGACAAAGTAATAAAAATCTCAGACCATATTACTTTTTCACTTCCACAATAACAGCGACAAAAATCCAGGAGTCAGAGGGTACATAAATAGAGGTAAACTGAAGAAAATAGCAATCCCGCTAGCGAGACGAGGGTGTGTATAATTCTTTTATGATAGGGTATGAAATCCTATGCCACCGCCGCCGCATGCTTTCTCCATTTCAATTCAATTCAATTTTACTGAACAGGTTGAATTTCCTCTGCGAGAGTATGTCTACTTAACTTGGTTTAACTTAAATTTTAGTTTGCCTCCACCAAAACCTAGTGGTGGTGGTCTGGTGTCATGCGATATGACGATGTGCGGCTATAGTTGACGAGTGAAGGATTTATTATTTCTTGGTGGCTGGGTCCGTTGGCTGAAAACATATTTCTCGAGGTGAATTATATTATCTGCTACATGGGGGGATGTACGCAACCTACATATTATGCATGACGACATATGAATCCCATCCTTAAGTGGGATCTCCCTCTGATGTGATGGGGATGGGGGGACGGGAAGGAAGGTTGGGAAAAATGGAATAATATTACACGAGGACTTTTGAGGATTGACATGAGTGGCACTCAAAGAAAACATCATTCCCATCTCCTCAATCTTATTTTTATCCTCCTTTCTTTTCTCATCTCATATGTCAGCAGATCCCCTTGTTGTGCATGAATGTATGTAAGTGTATGTCGTCGTAGCAGGTAAGGGGCTCTTGTGGAAAAGAGGATCGGAAGGATGGATGGATGGGGATTTAATAAGCTAGCCAAACAAAATAATAAAATTTATAAAACCTTTCTCAGTTTCTTTGCCCTTCCTTTCTCTCTCTCTCTCCTGCTTCGGTCGTTTCTACTTTCATTTAATTTTTCCTTGTCTCCTTTAAACCTACTTGCTTAAGGCGACATCCTTTATGGCAACAATAATAGTAATAATAATATTCAGTCAACGAGGTAAATCCGAGACGACGCTGCCTCTTATTGCAGTTTGTCTTTACACGGAAAGGGTAAATGCAAAAGTTTCTGGTGACTACAGCAACAACAGCTTGGGTAGAACAAAATGATATAACATACCTAACAACAAAAATGACATCTACGATCGAAGGAAAGCCACATATGACCTGTCACGTTTGTCCTTTCTCCTTGTGGAAGTGCAACATAGTATAAAAAAAACTTGCACAAAAGTGCCCATCTTTTGCCCACTTTCTCCTTTTCAAATACATTATTATACTTATGAATTTGTTATTCTGCATTTAAATTAGTGACTTTCTCTAGTTGGTCTGTTCAATATTTTGCTTGCATACTATTGGGGAGGAGGGTCTTGGATCAGAAAGTAGAATCACAATCAAACTTAGGCCCAAAGGGTTTGCGCTTCCTATTGAAAAAGCAATAAAAGGGAAGGCAGGAAATGAAATAAGTGTTCATGCATACATAAACGGGCCATTGTGTTATATCAACCTAGAATAAGATAAAGGCAACAATCCTTTGTGTAGCGTTAATTTTTTTCTTTTCCATTCTTCAACCAACTTCCATCTAGTCTAAGAAATATAAAAAATGTTCAAGATAATGATTCTAGTTAATAACGTGATCGATATAGAAAACAATGAAGGAAAAGAAATGTATTGTTTAGAAAGGCGAAAGTGAAAAAGAGTCAGAGTCAGATGTCTGATGTCAGTTCAGTTGAGTTGCAGCATTGAAGCTCAATTCAGAGAGGAGAAAGGGAAGAGAAAAAAAGAAAATGGAAACGGTTTTTCGATATGAAAAACAAAGCAATTGAATTGACAGAAGGATGAAAAATGGAGATAGTCAAATGTGAAATGTGCATGTGGTGGGCATATAGTAGGTCGACTCAATGGCTACACAGTTTCTTCTGGTGGCGTAAGTTGTCTTTTTCACTTTCACCCTTCCTTCCTTCTCCACATTCCAGGCTCTTTTACTCTTCCACCAACCAGTCAACCATGCACGCAGAGTGAGAGAGAAGGAGAGAGGGTAGAAAGAAGAAAGTCCTGGAAGCATCAAGCATATGAATGGAAAAACCCACTTATGTCTTAACTAAAACGTTGTCATAACCGTGCCGATGATGCCTTGGTACTGAACATGAGATGGGATTGCGATTACAGGATGATGAGTACGCCCGGGTTGTTTCCGTTCTTATTGTTATTGGATTGAGCCACCACCAACATAATAATAAAGGAGATTGAGATATTTAAGTGGTCCACTTGAACCGAGGACCAGGGTTCACTCTGGTACTTTCTCTGTAGGAAGAGTAATTTATACCGCTTTGACTGCTCCGTTTATTAGTCTCGTGTAGAAGTCCACTGCCGGTTTTTGGGGAAAAGAAAAGAAATGCAAGTGCATGAATGGTGATGATAAGTCTGACGAAAGCGGAGAGAGAGTTGTTGAATGTATGAATGAGTGAATAGATGAAATGGAACAAGTGAGGAACCGACAGTGGCAGCGGGTGGATGGATGGATGGATGAACGACCAGACGGATGACTGTTTTGCTTTAAGAGAGGGAAAAAATTTCAATCATTTCGTGAAGTCAAGCTTGAAAATTGAAATATATAGCAAGCAAGGAAGCAGTCAGCAGATTCTTTGATATCATTTCACTTGTCATCAGCCACAGCAGTACCCGCCACGCCACTGCCATGTTACCATGCTTTTAGTATACCACCACTCTTCTTCTTCCACCAGCATAGAAAAGACAGACAGTCAAGAGTGAAAGCTCTCCTTTTTCCATCTCCTCTGCTTATCCGAGGTTTCTCTCAGGCATAAGATGAAATAAACAAAAAAGAAAACACGCCACTCACTCCTACCTCCTCCTTTTCAAAAAGTAAACGTAAAAATAACTGTCACCACCACTTCTGTGCAGGATGGAGTCTCTTTTTGTTTGCCACTATACTACCTGTATTATGAGACATTTTGTATTCAAAGAGATGAGGACGTCTTTTTTCGGCTTAGACATGAAAAGGGCATGTACAAATAAGTGTGATCCAGACTCTGCCGTCGTACAATCTGTCCCTGAAAATCCCACCTGACGATAAGGGTGATGGGATGGGATATTATGGTGATATTTGTGAGAAATGAGGGAAAGTAGGGATTGTAGATACCAAGGAAGTATGAATATTTAGCAAGATTGGAGAGAGAGAAAGGGCACATGTAATCCAATAATACACCCCTATGATGGCATCGACTCGTATATTCTCATCTCCAGTTTGTGAAAAGATTGGTTTCGAGTGATGGGATGAGGTGAGATTACGCTTTTTATTCTTTCCGAATTGTTGCCGTTTAAGTTTTGAGGGTGCGATGATGTGATAAAGATGAAATTGAGGTTAGGCTTGAGTTAAACTCGGATACGTTTCGCATACCGTAGGAAGGATGGGATTGATGTGGTGAAAGTGTGCAGTAAAACCAATCTCATCGTTTGGAGGAAGTCGTCTCTTTATTGAACATCTTGATTGATTGATTGATTGATTGATTTATTGATCAAAGCTTGCTTCGTGAACTTGTTACGCTTGACAATAATTAGTTC
>JAQIWU010001469.1:0-16302 GCA_034696445.1 Isotomiella minor
ATTTACCCAGGCGCAATCATTTCTAATGCAAATTTACCCAAGAGAAAGTCAGCTAAGAACTATAGGACTACGAAATTACGTTATACAACGGTAGTGAGGATCAGAGGTGGCATGAACTTCTTTTTTTGTGTCCACAATTGAATTTCTTGTTCCTCCAGCAAAGAAATATGAATGAGATCGAATAAAATCAGTCCTTTTTCGCCGGAAGAAAAAGTCCATTAGATTCATGAATAGTTAAGTCCACGAGAGACGGTAGGGAGAAAGTATCGTGTCCTCAGAGGATTCCAATCGAGGAAGTTTTACTACTTTTTATGGAACAAACTTTTTATTGTCACCACCACCACACCTCCCCCGATAGGGAAGAATGAATGAAGGCTTGATGCTGATTTTGTTTAAACTTTTCATCATACAGTTCACAAAAGAAAAGTGAACAGAATAAAAGGACAGAGGGAGGATGAGTGAGTGTTATTGACTTAAGTTACTCTGTTGTCCAAAGTGACTACTATCTAACCAACCAATCAATCTTTTGATTGAATTGTGCAACTAAAAACCCTAAAGCAAGTTTGGATCTGCTATATCCGTCACGGTGAGATTATAGATATGACCAGTCTCCTCATGCCCTGCAGTACGTCGGTCTTGGACAACACATTTTATCACCCTTTTTGAACGGTTGGTGGTGAACACATAATTGTTAATTCTACAAGGTGAAGCCATGGGTATAATTCAATTTTTGGTGTAATAGTTCACACCAACTTCATGAAAGTGTAGAATGGAAAAGGAGTCCGGAGTCTTTTTTCATTTTTCTAAGGTTATTTCTCACTCATCCTGGCTTCTCATCGGGTCGGGATAGACCACGCAACGCTCAATTTGGATCTCGTTAAAGGCAACAGGAGCAAGGAACAAATAAAAATGCAGATGAGAAAAGGTCTCAAAAAATTGGCACATGCAAAAACAGTAGAATCTATTGATAACCTGTTTTCTATCTTAACTGTAGTTTTGGAACTTGTCTGTAATTTCCAAAACTCCTTCATCACATAGGCTTCCATTTGGTGATTGTTCAAAACCAAATTAATATGACACACAATCAGAGAAAGTGAACAACAAATGAAAAACAAATAAAAATAAAACTTCTTTTTTATTATTTGGAAAAGTTGTTGTGTCCAAAGCAAAACTTTTTGCATTTAGTGGAGGCATATACAGCATGCTAACCCACCCACGGCCCTCCTTTTCCCCCTATCTCTCAACTGCGACTCACATTTCAAATGATTTGCTGGTTTGAAACACTATCTATCTGGTGTAACTGCATGTATCCTTTTCGTGTAGACGAATATATTCTCCTAACAATGCAATGACGCATTGAGAAATTCAAATTTCTCCTTGTCAAAGTAAAGAATGACACGACTGAAGGAGGATTGTCCAATTCAAGCAAATCTCCTGTCAAATGAAACCAAACGATAGTCTTAAAGACCCCCTCAAAGGATGCTGTCATCTCGACCTTTTGTGTCTGTTATTAAGCAGGCTGAGGATAAAAATATCCTTCACTGACGTACCGAGGGTTACGACAAAGCAGGCTTATAGCCTTGTTTCCAAAATAGGCTTTCTGAAATGTAAACGAATCGACCTGACACGAAACCCAAAAAAAAGTACTCAGCTTACTTTGTCTCACGTACAAGTATTATTCAATTACCAAAGAGGTGAAAGGTGGTGGTGAAAGTTTGTCTTCCTCAAAGTGCGTAAATGCTTGAGTGAAAATGGGTATTTACTTAACATCTATAGACATTGCGTGAGGATGAGAGAAGAGCAAGCTTTCTCCCCGCAATTAATGTTGAGCCCACTTAAGTCTCTCTCTTTCTGTCTCTCTCTCTCTCTTCATGCGGTAAACATCGCACACAACTAAAACGTAGACTTTGGTAGGTAGGGATCCTTTGATCAGGATGGAAAAACTCCTACTGAAGTGTCGGGTTATCTAGGGCTGGTTTTAATTCAAGCCAGGAAACTTTCAGTTAGTTGCGAGATGAGATTTTGCTTTCTTCATCTATTCCCACGCTGTTGAAAATACCAAAGGAAGACGTGATATGATGAGATGAGAGATAAGGTTGAGGATGGGACAGAAGAGGGATTAAACTAAATAAATAAGGAGCTGGGGATGGCGGTAGGTAATCTTGCTTTCTTTTTTTTCTACGTGTGTCAACTGTGCATGTGAGATGGAGAAAGGTTGCAGGATTACGAGGCTGTATACATTGTCATCTGCACCTCACCCGTAACATGTGGGGGCAAGATGAGATTTTGCAAAGAACTTTCGGTTGCTCTTCCTCTTATGCATATCTTTATACTTTTAAATTGCATTTGCAACTCTTCATTTTTTCTTTACTATTTCAGTAGCAGTAGTGGGGATGATGGAAGCGGATTATTTTCCTCTGACGGTGGCTTCAAAGGAGAAGGGGAAGGAGACAAGGAGAAATTGGCAGTTGTTTGGAGAATTGCTTTCAAGGTTGGTTTAACAAATATTCCTTCTTCCTTATTAAATGGTCATAGTTTCAGAGCGAGAAATACATCATTTCTTTCACTCAACAACACCTAAGGTATTCAAAGCTAATCTTCAAGAAACTTATAATCAAACAAAAAGAAGAACTTTAAGTAAACATTAATAACTGTAGTTAAATTGAATGCATATTCCCATTTTTTCCTTTTGTCTAGAAAACTCACCGCAGGTAATTCAATCTCATTCACAGAAGCGAATAGTTGAGTCTATTCTAGACAAGAAGGGAGGAAATAAAGGCTCGGCATGCCAATTTAATTAAGGGCAAACAAGAGTGAATGAGTATAGGTACCTATAGCGTAATAGCTAATTTGCAAATGTAAACACTCCTACTCCTCGTCCCTTTGTTTGACTAAGAAAGTTTAAGTTTTTCTTATCTCGTCAAAAGCATGCCCTCCTCCTCCGGGCTACGGAAGAATATGAAATACTAAAACCTGGATGGGTGAAAGTACACCATTCCAGCCATTTCTCCAAGAAATAGCAGGGAAAATCTCTGAAAAAAAAAAACTTCCTCGTGTGTCTTTTCTTGAACATATCAGAAGGACTCGAGGAGTGAGTCGACTGATCAAATCAGAGAAAATTAAAGAGTATGATAAAGAGTCAAGTAAAAAGAAAATCCCGTCTTTTATTTTACGCTCTCAGAATCAATCAAGTGGAAAGGATCTTTCCATGCCATTCTCCTTCCAAACATTCCAATCTCATTTTCCCAACTCTGAAAGCCTCTCTTTCTCGTTATATGGAAAGGGCGAGGAAAAAGGAAAGTTTGTTTAGCTCATAAGGTAAAATCTATTAAACAATTGAAAGAATAATGGGTGCTTGAAGGTCGATTCCTGGACAAGAAAGGCACACTATACTGCATGTATCTACTCAAGGACTTGCCAATCATTGCACCTCTTCATCACTGCAAAACGAAATTGCAAACGTCAGCCCTAGTTTACAAAGTTTTGGATCGTGTTTCTGAACTTTGGCTAGTTAGGTTAGGTAACCAGGCATTATTCCTTCCATTCTTCTTCTCACTGTCTCCTTTTTTATACAGCGTAGATGGTTTGGTTTAAGAATGTTCCACTTGAGACTTATTGGCTGAGAACGCTTTTTATGATGGACATTCATTCATTCATTCATTGATGGTTGAGGCAGTAAAATAATATTTTCCCTCTTTTGCAGATAATTGGACCAGGAGTGGTTGGAATTGGGTTGTTAGGAAATGTTCTAAATCTGATCGTTTTGTCACGTCCATCAATGAAGGGAGTAACTTACAAGTACCTCATTGGACTGGCCTGCTCTGACATTATCGTCCTCCTCTGCGCCATACCCATGATGGTTTGTCCCACTCATTCATCATATTGTGGCCAGGGGCACCTTGACACTATCTTTTGTTGTATTTCCTCCTGCAGTTTCGGATGAGGGACATACGGGACAACTCCTCTCGAGAATATTCTTGGGTGGAAGCTTTCTTCTACGCCTACCTTGAGTACCCATTAGCCAACTGTTTTCAGGCGTCCTCAATCTTTATTGTTATTTGTCTCACGATCGATCGCTTTGTGTCCGTGTGTCTCCCCACAAGGTTCAAATCTTTACATACAAACCAAAACGCGAGGACGGCTATGACCATCGCGTACATCATAGCCATTATGATCTCTCTCCCACTTTCTCTCATCAATCGCATCGTCCGTGTGGAAAAGAATGCAACCGAACCACTGACCAGTGATGTTGGCGTGGATGCGGATTTGGAAACACCAATGAGCAGTGGAGATCCCGCTCCAATCGCATACACGTTTGAAGAAAACTCCGAGGTCACTAATCGTTTTACTTTGACACAAGTACTTTATTGGCTCTAATGGATGTTGGCTACAACAGGTGACAAAATTGCTCCAGTGGAATGTGTACCTCTGGTGTCAAGAAGTGATTGTGCGATTTGGACCAGCCGTCATCCTCCTCATCCTGAATGTCAACATCATTCACAGGTTTCGCGAGATAAAGAGGAAGCGGAGGGAGATGCTTCGTCCTGTGGGACATGGGCAGCATGGGAATGGAAACTCTCCCACTGGCAATGGCCTCTCCCCTCCGACCAACAATGACCAACTCATCCTCCAAGGGGAGAAGGAAAAGATATCCAAGCGGAAATACAAAGAGGAGAAGAAGCTCGTCACCCTGCTTACAGGGATCGTGGTTCTATTCTTTATTACCATCACACCCGTCATGATCCTCAACATTACGTACTAACTCAATTAATTAATCTGAGTTAAACTTAAAAAGAACAACGGTTCAAAAGCATTATTTTTATTTAGGTACTCGGAAGCATTGACGGCCTTCTTTCCCTACCAAGTTTTTCGAGCTGTGGCAAATGTGTTGGAACTGTGCAACTACGCCCTCAACTTCTACATCTACTTTCTCTGCAGTAAAGAATTTCGTAACAAGGTGAGTCTCACCCTGCCCCAAATATAGTACCTAAGTTGCATAAGGTATGCATACTGAGTTAGATATGACCTCATATTTATCACCACCCTTCCCAAGGGTATAGCATCGAATTGGATTGGTGAGGCCTTGTACAGAAAGAACCTTTTTGGATCTACGGAAAATTCACCCTTATTCCAGAAATTATACTTCATTTCCTTTCCTTTTTAATATTTTGTTTCAGTTCCTCAGTTTCTTCACTCTGCTCTGTCCCTTACGACAAAACAAGGAGAATGATTTCCAGTCAGTTGCTGTTCCTCTTCATGAGGTTTCTGCCTCATCAAGAGTTCCAGTACAACAACGGATTCAACCTTCGCCCAGTTGCGTCGTCCCGAATACTAATAATAATAGCAATCATCCTCACCCTAATTCTGTTCCAAACAGTAGTACCAGTAGTGGCGGAATGGCGTACTCGAAGAACAACATGATTAGCATAAGCCGCAGCAGCCCTGTCAATCTGTAAATTATGAAGACGGGAGGAAAAGTTTCACTCTTATGTCTTTGGGTGGCTAATGAAGGACTTTCTCCTTCCTACGACGGAGAAAGATTTTAAGTCCACGTCAAAGCTTTTCTAAACCTGAGACGGGGAAAGACGAGTCAGTCAAGAAGAGAGATGGATAAATAAACCAAATTCCAAATCAAAGAAGATTTTTTTTTGTAAATATGACTCGAATGGTTTACTTACAATTAGTATACGAAACATGAATGCTGTCAAAAGTCAAGCCAACTTTTGTTCAAACCTTGAAACTGTTCTGTGTAACTGTCGGTGTCAATTCTTGTCGGTGTAGATGTAAATGACGATGTTGATATAGTTGTACCTGAGAAAAGTCTCATATCTCTATGTACCGAAGAAGAACTTCAAAGGCTAATGTATTTTTGATAAGGTGCTACATAAAACTAATGGAAGGGGTTAGCAGAACCAACAGTTTCTTTCATTAGTCTTTATTTATCTTATTTGATTTCATGTCATCCAAGTTTTGTATTTCGTAAAAGCATGCACGCGATGATGCAGCGCAATAGAATATGAAGGCAGGAAAGGAAACGTAAAGAGATATTGGAGAAAGAGAAAGCTAAGCCGGAGGACTGAATTGTATTCTGAGAGTCTGAAGAAGGGAAGCCGTCCGACATGAAAAGAAAAGATTGTACCCAACCCAATCAAACTAATATGTTTCTATGTATAGCAGGTACATAATCTATACCATACCTTGTCTGTGCCAAATGAAGGAGTTAATATCTACCTAATTATTATTGGTTAGCGTGTAAATGAAAACTAGGCTAAGCACGTCTTTGAAGATTTAATATTTCAGTATTTCAAAAGGAAATGCACAATGTCACATGCAGAGAAGATTCCTGAAACGCCTATGTTACAGTTGGAAGATATGAAACGGTAGGTCCATAGTGTAACAAATCTGATCTCTGAGTCTTTACAAAACTTTAATCTGAGCATCATTAATTAATAATTAATAACCAAGTGTAATGTTACGAGAAGGCTAAAAAATACTAGTTTTGGGAGCTTATGCACCTTAATTAGAGTAGAGTTGTTGTCAAATACGTATTATGGTGATACGAATGGATGTGATTTAATTGGACAGATGCCGGTTTCAATAAAAGTTTTATTGTATTGTTGTACTTAATAAAAAGGATAAAAAAGAGTGGAAAAGAAAACTTTATGTGACAATGGAAATTTATAATGGCAACGTCAATTGGCAATGTAGGGCAAACTTTTTGGGCCTTTCTGGGAATCCATGCATGTTATTTACACGTACTCTAAAAGTCAGACCTTCTGCCGTAAAAATATTTGCTAATTGGAAAAATATAACTGCATTTCAAAAACTATATTGCTTGAATGATTCTTAAAATTCTCTGAAAAAACCCTCCGCCACTGCACTGCTCGGACAATCATCACCGGTGACAGAAGGAACGTATCCTGTCTACATCTATTTTATCAATACTATTGGAGTAGTCATCATAGTCCAATTCTGAAAAAAAGACTCCATTGAAAATGCCAAATGTCGTAAATTCCCATTCATTAAACTTGTTAATGTACCACTTGGGAGCTCCTCGTTCGAAATTACAGAGTAAAACTGTCTGGTTAAATCACAGTCGGTAGTGGAGAGGAATCTTAGCTGAGCAAAGTATTGTACCATGTCCAATACTTCCTTTGCAACACGATTAGTTAACGGGTTAAAATCCAAATTCACCTCCTTCAACGACACCCCCTTAAATCAAATCAGTTATTTGTGCATGAAGTTTCATTTGAGATCATGGTAAGCTAATCAAAATGCCTCAAACGTACCTTACTCGAGTTGTTTTCTTTATTTTGTCGCAAAGTATCATTAAAAATCCTTAATCCGCTGTAAGTGAGTGCATTACAGCTAAGATCCATAACGCTCAAGGAGGAAAGTGTGAAAAAAATTCGCCCTAGTTCCTGTGATACCAAATAATAAATGTATTACTTTATGCAAACATGAATGTGACCACTGACGAACCAGAATGTCCTCATCAAATAAACAACACTCGGACAGCTTCAGAACTTTCACGTTCGAATCTTCCTTCAAACTTGTGAAAACCGCTTTGGCGAATTTGCCATGCATGTTTATCCCTGACAGGTCTAGTACACCGCTTGACTCACAAAGAGTAATTGCTTCCAGTAGTCTCGGTTTTGGAACTAAAAAGAAACCGCATTATAGTTAGGGTAAGAATGTGAAGAAAGGCTCAAAAGACATAGTGCTGCTTACGCAATTTTAGTTCAGTGCAACTCTTTTTGAACCTCGTAGATAATGTAGGGACATCGTATGAGATGACAGATGCATTCAGTTCTTCTTCTCCACCAAGAACCAGGTCAATACAATCAGCCGAACAAAGCAAGGCTCCATCTTTGGTAGAAAGTCTCAAAATTGGCTTCACTTTGTAAAACCTACCAGGAAACGTAAACTTTTATCATGAGAACCGAATGTCAACAATGTATATTCACTTACTGCTGGTATCTGACTGACACTTGATCACACAGCCATTCAATGGACCGTGAGCGATTCTCCGAGTCCACTGGTACCATTAGCGCGTGGTCCAATATGTGAATTTTAAGTCGTAGGGCACCTACTCTACTGTCTTCACGCTTTCGCTTCTTTCGACTTTCTCCTCCAGGCGGGTGAACGGGAATGCTTGATTCGGAGGGTCTTCTATCAATAGTCCTGTTTTTCCGTAAGTTCTGTGGACGTGTGGTAGTGATGGGAGCAGAATTTGGCGACATGGAAATATTTTCGATAACCTCATCTCCCATTTCGTCGTCTAGGATGTCAAGATTTTGTCTGGGATGTAGTTCGGGACTTAATGGAGGACTTGGGCTTGGACTGTAACGACTACCACGGGACCGTTCGTCATCCATGAATGATAACGGCGACGGGGAGGAATTGCTTTCAAGGCGGCTCCTTAACCTCTCTTCCCTGTTGTAAAAAGGAGAGTGAATAGAATCTTCAATCGTTGCTCTAAACCGCTCCTCATCCTCTCCTTCATCATGAATTATGGTGACCGGTGAAGAAGAACGGGAATGAGATGGCGACCGGGATCTAGACTTCCTTTTTCTGTCAGAAATACGTCTATTTTTTCTTGGGCGAACTACATCCAATTGACTATCGCCAACAAGCCAATCTTCGTGCACGTCCAAATCCGACGGAATTAAGGCATTTCTGGGCCCAGGTGAAATTGGTGGCTTCTTTTCTTTTGCCTTTTTCGATTTGGGACTTGAGCTCAACTTTTTCTGTTGTTGTCGAGACAGGTTTCGCATAGCGTTCTGATATTCCTTTGTTGCCGTATCAACATCGTCCGGGTCGAAAGCATCATTTGCTATTCTAACAGGCACAAAGTCATCTGACATCTTCTTGCCTTCAAGAACGGTAAATTCTGTGCCTGCTTTGGACAATCTGTTCTTCTTTTGAAACTCTCTCAGAGATCTTCTTTCGTCGTCAGAGGAGTAAGGTCGTCCTTTATCCTGCATCTTTTTCTCCAAAATGCGTTTCATCACGTTGTACTCGTTGTCAACAAGCTTCCCCTCATTCGCATCTAGCCCATGTCTCCAAATGACGAGATGATCAATTGGAAACTTCACACTGTGGTCTTTGAGGAGTACATTGGCTCCTTTTTCTAGCAGAAGCGTGGCGGTTTCTAAATGCCCGTTGCTGAGAGCGTCGTGCAAAGGGCTAATTCCTTCACACATCCTTCCACCTTGATCATTTACATTTGCAGCATGCTCCAAAAGAGCTCTGGCAGCTGCTGTATGGCCAAAGTTGACTGCTTCATGCAGAGGTGTCCATCCCGCCGTATCTCTTGCATTTACGTCAAGGCCATCTCTTATATGTCTTCGGATTGCGTTCACGTCTCCCCTTTTTGCAGCAATGTGAAGTGGCGTTTCCCCAGCTTCGTTTTTTCTTTTGACCACCCTTTTCTTCAATTGAGCCACGTTCTTATGCCGTTCTGAGTCGTCCTCATCACCCTCACTTTCACCATCAGAGGATAAGTTTGAAAGGTCCACTTCGTCTTCATCGTCAGAGTCGTCTTCGAGTAAATCTTGCGAGTCAACTGCTTCGCTGGAGTTGGTATCATTGCTCAGAGATTGTGCTTTTTGCAGATAGTTATCTGCCCCCTTGGAATCACCCATATATTTGAGATACGCTGAGTAATTGGTGTACGCAGTGACAATTCGCTTCGGATTATTCGTCTCTTCGGCTAGCGCTATTGTTTTCTTGTGCTCTTTGGAGACGGAGGCTGCATCAATATCCTCTTTCCACTTTTCCATTAATAATGTTATGTGTGTCTGTGTTTTGAACCTTTCGTCAGCCTTTGAACCATTTTCGTCGTCATCGTCAGAAAACGACATTTCCTTTTGATAAAATTCAAGTGCCTTTGAATATTCTCCAAGGTCCTTGTAACATTCCGCAACAGAAAAGTATAAACTGGATAGCCTTTTCTCAGTTACACCTGATGCTTTGGAAAACTGGAAAGTCAAATTGTAAAAATATAAATATTGAGCATTAAAAGAGGCTTATATAAAAGAATATACCTCTATTGCCTTCAAGTAGCTTTCAATTGCTAAAGGAAACGCTCCAACCTCCGTGTAGTTGTCTGCAATTTTCTCATGAAGTTTGGGTAGCTGTAAAGAATTCGAGGGGCTGTTGCTTTCACCCTCACCTCCATTATTGGGTAACAAGGCCACACGATTTAAGTATCTGGATAATTTAACCGCTGCCACTAGCAATGTGTCTACATCCTCCAGATACGACGATTTCAAACTGGCCTTTCCCTTGATCTTTTTCCTGAGATGTTTCAGAACCCGTTTCCCTTCTTCTACACTGTCCGACAGAAGTAACATCTGTGGCAAAAAAATGTCTACTACATTAACAGGTCCTACAGAAGCAACAAAGTACCTTCGCCTGGAGTAGCTTGGCCTCAATTTCGTCAGTCGGATTGTTCATAGTGATGGCCACCTTCACGGCACCTTGCGCACAGACAACGGCCTTTTTCAAATCCCTCTGCTTCACGTACAGGTTAGCCAAGGCGTAGTAACAAGTGTACAGATAATCAACCAAACTTAACTTCTTCCCAATTTCCACTGCCTTCTCGTACCATTTGATGGCTTGGTGTTGACCTGACGACCCTAGAATTTCTAACGTAGCCCCAAGATTCTGACAATTGTTACATTTCATGGTTAAAAACTCCTTTTCATCCTTCAACTGCTCCTTGACGTTGCCCTCTTGAAGCAGCATATACGCCTTTTCAAACCAATCCTTCGCAGTCTCCAGATGTTGTTTCCGAATCCCTTTATTTTTGTGGGTTTTATCTTCCTCGACGTCCTAAAAACCGAGAAAGACGGGACAAAATGAAACACACACACAAAGAAAAACACAAAGTTACTTACATCTGCTCTTAGTAAGAACGTCCGTCCCAAGGTTATCAAGGCTCGCTGCTCTTCCACAAAGTTCTCAACTTGTCTCGCAATGTCCAAATAGAGCCTGACCCACTTCTCCGCCTCCCCTGCTTTCTTCATGTCAATGTACACTTCGGCCATGTTCCGGTATGCGATCCCCAATCCCATCTTGTCATTTTTATTGTACAGCTTGCAAATATTGACCTCCTCCTGATGGTGCTCGAGGGCGTCTTCAAACTGTCCCAGCAGTCTAAACTGGTTCCCAAGTTCATTGTGCACTGCAGCAGCCTCTTTGTAAAGTCCCTTGCTCTTGTGCAGTCTCAGCCTTCGTTGTGCATCCTCAATCGCAGCCACCTCCGAGTGCTTCGGACGTTTCTTCATATCAAGACGATCATTTGTCAAGTCAACTGGAATTTTATAGAAACGGCTTTTAGGGACAACAACAAGTGGTTAAAAAAACCAGTGGTTCATACCCAGTGTAAAAACCAAATTCTGTTGTCGGCGTGGAGGTCAAGAGGAAAGCAGCAGTGTCCTTCCTTCGAGGAACTGGCCAAGGGGTCCTTGTTTTAAAGTGTCTTTTAAAAAATATAAATGACTTTCACTTGTGTGTGTAGTCTTGTTTTTTGTGGTGAACAGAGTTGGATTGCGCCTTGTCCTTCGAGTTAGAGCGAGCGGAAGATTTATGCATGGGCAGTGGGAGACATTTGGGAGATGTGAGAAACATGAATAACGATAGTCTCAAATTAGTTTATTATCATTATTAGTATTATTGAGGTCAAATGTAGTAGACCCAAGTGGAGAAGGAGTGAGCATCGACCTTGACTTGGACCACGTCCCCGATCACAGGGTCTCGGAGGTGGAAGAGTTGCTCAGTGTCAAGGGAGTTTACGATTACTACCACAATGCCTCCGTCCGGTCTTTCAAAAACCCCCATTTCCAAAGTCCCTTCTTCCTGCAAAGGGAAAGTAGCACAAGTTCATAATAATGACCCAATAGAAAGGAAAAATTTATGACCTCGACTCCCTGAGACGTGCCGATGCGGAAGGATCCTGGTGGGAGGAACTTGGAGAAGTGAGCCATTGCGTAGAATTGGACGTTTTTGTAAAACTCCCCTTCGTCAGGGTTAACAATGATGGGGGCAGAGTGGAAGTTTCTCACCCAGTTGGGCCCACCTTCCATGTCCAAAACCAAATTCCAATCAATCCAACCCGTCACCTATTGACAAAGCAATGGTGAGTAAAGATCATAGGGGCAAGCTGAGATTGTGGTCTTACCCAATGCAAAAGGTCTAAAAGTATGTCGTGTGCGTAGTCTTCGGCCAAGTGCCACAGACCCAATGCAATCCTATCATCCTCACTCTCCTCACCTCTGTTACAGGCCTCTGTAGCAAGGATAAATTTGGAGGGGAAGCGAGCGTTGATGTTGTCGTAGACCTGGTAGGGTCCAGCGGTCCCGTAAAAGTACCAATGAACTGCTAGGCCCGCTACGTACCTTGAAGCCTCAGGATCACCGAACACGGTATTTGCCCAATCCGTGGCAAGAGGACGATTGTGGTCTAAAACCATGATGTTGAATTCACCCGGAGGAAATCCACCTTCCTCCATGATTGGACCCAAATCCATTTTGACAAAGTCACGCTCCATCTCCGCGTTGAACCCACAAGTATTCCAGGGGAACCAAGGATCCCACCCTGTCATAGGCTCGTTTTGGACTGTCATGCCCCAAAACAAGAGACCTGCCTGTCGATAAGCGTCAAAAAACTTGAGGAGGTAGTGAGCATACTGCTTCCACTCGTAGCTGCCAGCATTTCCGATGAGCTGTCCACCGTGGTTGAGTTCTCCGTTGTTTTTCATCCAAGCTGGGGGAGACCAGGAAGACCCAATGAATTTAATGGGTTTCCCAAGATGCCTTTGAGCCTCGGACATTTGAGGGATTTTCATATTTACGTCCTCCTCAACCAAATTCCAGGCTGTCAGATTCCAGTCGTTGTGCGTGTCGTCGTAGGTGTAAGGTCTGTTGGAGAAGTCACATCCAGAAATGACCACTCTTGCTGTGGAGTATTCAATCCCTTCCTCGGAGTAGTACGATCTCAGCACTTTTGTTCTCAAATCGGGGGACAGTCGGTCTAATCCAATGGCAGCAGCGTCACTCCAAGATCCACCGAAGCCGATAATTTCTTGGTACCTTTGGCCTCGGTCGACTTCCACGCTCCATGGGATGGGTCCGGTGACGTTGTTGCCAAAGTTCTCCTCCCTCATTTGCAACCTTTTCCCCTCCCGACTACTTTCGTATATGCGCACAACACCACGAGGGGTGGGAGTGATGGGGTCTTGGGTGTCGCAGTAGTTTTCATCGCAAACACAAACGACAGAGTCGTGGTTGAATTGTCGTGCATTGCAGGGAGTGGCAGATTGGGATGGGGAGAAGCCAAGGCTCAAAAAGAGGAATAGTAAGGGGATAAGTGAGGTCATATTGAGGACCGTATATTGCTACTGGCAAACTTGGACTACCAAATTGCAAGGGTGCAACCGTACCAACTCTCAAATCGTTTAACTTAAACCTTCAAAGACCTACAAAAATGCATCCCAGCTATCATTCTTAATCCTTAACCTTATTGTAACAATAATATGCCCTACTTAAAGTAATAAATTAATCATTTTAATCAAGACAAGTGAATCTCATTGCCCATGCCTTTCGTTCGTGGGAGTACGAAGGGTTGAGAAATGAAAGAGAGAACAACAAGCACTGGATAACGTGGATTTTGAGATAAGAACATTTGATTAGCCACAACAACGTTGACTTTGGTTGGAGACCATAATCTCACTCCGCCCCAATCCATTCAGGTTTCATCCATGGATTGCATTATCATACTATAATAACGAGTGCAAGCTGGATGAAATGATGAGGATTGTAGCCCTGGTTTGCCAACGTTAGTGAAAATTAACGAAATTGACTAGGTCCAAGGGACCAGTATAACCTATATAGAACCACTTATAGATAAACATTTAGACCCACAAGACATGATGTCCTGAAACCTCGCTAGCAATGCCACCATATTCATGCCAAACAAATCAAGTATTTTATGGAAAAAAAGTGTCACAAGATTGTAGGCTTGTTTTCAAAATCAGACGGGCGACGATACAGACATTGTATTTCTCTTTTGCTTGAGATTAGATATATAAAATTCAGGCGTAGGGAGTTATGTACGTAAATGCGATTTTCTAGTTAAAATAATGTAAAGCTAAACTTCAATCGGACTAGAGTCATCATCATCGGAATCGAAATCATTGTTCGAATTGACACTAACATTTTCATTATTGACGAAAGCACCGTTGGTTCTTCCCGTGGCGGTGGTGGTGGTGGTGTGGACTTGACAGATTTGAATTAATGAAGAAGAAGGCGGTGAAATTGTACTAGTGTTGACATTATGATTAATAGTTGAAGAGGAAGAAGCTTCTTGATTTTGACGAGGTAAGATCATTTGACTATTGTGAACGGAACCGCTGTTACCACTGCTGTGACTTTCTTGTGGCGGCGAGACTGCAACAGATTCACTTTGCTGACGATTACGATTAGCAAACATTCTTCTTATCAAAGATGAGAACGAATTTGCATGACTGTTTCTGGTGTTCAGCAATGGCTCTTCTTCTTCGTCATTATCATTAACCACCGCTGGCCCTACGGTCAATATTCTGGAATCGTTCGCATTTTGCTGTTGTTGTTGTTGCTGCTGCTGTTGGTCATCCTCGCCATCCTCATCTTCGTCACTATTATCAGAATCCAGCCGTCTATTCCTTATTCCAACGTCGTTATCCACAACAACTCTTCTCTTACAAATCGGACACACCCTTCGTCCTTTGGTAAGCCACGGGTCAATGCAATTTGTCGTGTGGAATCCTGTGCAGGGAAAATGATCATGTTGTATCAGTATAATACACGATGATGAGACAACATTTTTCTAAAAGAAACTTACCGTGTCCACACCCCAAAACTCGTATTTTCTCTCCTTCGGTGAAGTCCTCTAAGCAAATAGCACACGTCTCGGACAAATGCATATTATTTTTACTGTATTTCTGAACGGGGATTTTTCTCAAGCTTGACGCCGGCAGTTTTCGTCTGAGGTTTCTTCTACGCTCTCTCAAATAGCGTTTGACTTGAGTGTATAACTGCACAATCAAAACAAGCACCATCACGGTGATAAAATCCATCATTTCTTTTGTTTATACAAACGCTAAATAATAATTTACCAAACGAACCATAAAACAGATCATGACCAGGAAGCATATCCCCACGACAATGGAAAATGGCAACAAGTAAGAGTTTATGGAGAAAGAGGAAGTAATCTTTACATAGCAGGTCCTGCGTCATAATATCACAATAATGTTTGTTACTGTTCAACAACAAGCTCTAAAGAAATTGACTTACTGGCACTTTTGAAATCTATACTGCTCCAAAACAAGCCCATCATACTCCCCCACAAATGTGGCGAAAATAATGAGTTTGGAAGGATCATCCACGCCCATGATCTCTGTCTGGTTTGAATGGACATTGTGGATGATGATGGCATTGTACCTGTTCATAACCAAAAGGAAGCACCTTTTGTTACTTTGTTTTTAAAAAAATAACCCACCACTCACCCTTTATTCTGCGCATTCAAAATCTTCTTTTCAAATCGACAGTCTGGACTCCTCTTGGCCAACAGAATCCAATTGACCTCTTCCTCCTCCCCATCCTCCCCAACCATCATCGTCGTTCCCCTCAAGTCCGGAGGCGGATTGATCTTGCTGGCATCGCAGGCGGTGTCATCCGGCCAGGACTTGACCACATACCCCTGGAGCGAGTAGAAGGAGTACCTTTCATTCATGTACCGTGCAGGCAGGTCATTTATCGTGGACAGCGTCGTATTCTTGTACACTATCTGCAACGTTGCCTCCGACCCCTCAGGGGACAAGACTACCAGGATAAAGAGGACCGTGAGGACTCTCAATCTCAAACCAAAAGAAGGAACTGAGGACGACGACGACGACATTCCCCTTGTAGGAGGTGATGATGATGATGATGATGATGAGGAAGTGACGACGTGAGGCATGGTCATTTAAATTATTAAAAAGACAAGGCAGGAACCAAGATGAAGAACTTAAACAAACTAAAAGGTATTATTATTCTTGTGGCAAGACAAGGTTAAAAAATGACGACGTCGACGACGGTTATCCATACTACTGTTATAATAATCTTTATATAAAAAAAACCTTGGGTCACATCATTAAAGAATTTGTTCAAGAACAAAAGTCAAGGCTGTAATAAAATACTTTTAAAAAGAAAGATGAAAAGGTCTCTTCTGCATCCACTTCTGGACAAAACTTGAAACTTTAATAATTAATTAGTCAGG